>JALAJA010000575.1:0-5000 GCA_023376005.1 Doryteuthis pealeii | reverse complement strand
GTCATCAAAAAT
This sequence comes from Doryteuthis pealeii, assembly GCA_023376005.1. Classification (NCBI taxonomy): domain Eukaryota; kingdom Metazoa; phylum Mollusca; class Cephalopoda; order Myopsida; family Loliginidae; genus Doryteuthis; species Doryteuthis pealeii. The sequence continues at coordinate 4,988 of JALAJA010000575.1, read as the reverse complement.
CGCCTACAAAATGGAAATCATTCGCTAAGGGAGGGAAGATTCTTCCATTGCTCCATTTCTTTCGCTTACATTATTACGAGACGGACCACACCTACCCCCCGCACACAACACACAGACACACACATCCCGCAAACACCACGCGCACATTGATTATTTAAAATCATTCTTACAACAAGTATACGCATAATCGAACACCTATATATGCATTTATAGATACATATGTGTGTGTGTGAATTTGCACATTATTCACGAGACGGGCCACACCTCCACACAGACACACTCAAACACACATAGTATATTTAAAAAGCATTCTTTAAATCAAGTATACGCGTATATGAACATGGAATATATGTGTGAGTTTGCACATTATTACGAGACAGGTCAAACCTCCACATACGCACAGCACACATGCACACATTGTATATTTAAAATCATTCGTACATCATGTATACGTGAATACGAACACAGATATATGCAATTTATAAGATACATATATATATGTGTGTGAATTTGCACATTATTCACGAGGCAGGCGCACACCTCCACACACACACACACACACACACACACACACACACACACACACAAACACACTCATTGCAAATGTAAAAGCATTCTTACATCAAGCATACGCATATACGAACGTGGATATATGCATATATATGTACATATATACGTGTGTGAGGTTACATGTATGTGTCTGTGTTCATATTTATATATATTATACCCTAACAATCTTCTGATCATTGAGGGCACCTCTGTACTCGGTCGGATACACACGCTTAGCGTACGTGTTAAAATAGAACAATGTTTCAGGCTGGGCTCTCTAGCCTTAGTCGGACAAGCAGTCCAGTTCAATAATATTATATATATATATATAATATAGTATATAATAACTTTGACTCATCTGAGGATTGCATAACCATGAAACTTTAAGTTATGAGTCTAAATCATCCATAATATCATTACTATTGATTATGAATTTGCTCTGCTTTATTAGCATTGAGCACCTGTTCATGCCAATACTTTTCTCATTTATTCTCTATTCATTCTATATATATATATATATATATATATATATTATTATATACAAACCCTCCACAAGAGAAGGATGTGACACAATGTCAATTTATTAAGCGGAGTTTAATAAATTTAATGTTTTCTTTTACCTAGACTGACTAGCTAAGCAAGGTTAAAGTGCCCAGTCTGTCCGACTGTTTACCCATAGCTAGATGTAGAGTAGTTGGATTCATGCCTTTCTATGAGAAATTTAAACAGGCTCGTTCAGGATTTGAACTCGGCTTGTCGTGTCCATTTCTTACGCCAATAACCATTACACCACGCACCTCCAAATTCATCAATATATATTGTAGCAATCGGGCTATTGTATCGACGACAAAAGGCTGGTCTTCGTTTGTTGGTCGTTTTGAGTACCACAATTTGGCGCTAACATTAATTACTTAAGGCGGAATAAACCCAGTCGCATTGAAGCGTAAAGCCTGTGTGTAGTATGATGTATCCTCGTGAGGGTGCAATACAAGAACAATGCCCAAGAAATTAACTAGAACGATGTAGCGATAGAGGACACGTGCCTCGTGGAGCAAAACGGGTGGGATGGTGTCTTGCTTGCAAAATAAATAGAGGGTTCGAAAGAAAAGAACATATGGCTACCATGGCACCGTAATTTGAAGAAACGCGATATCGAAACCAGGAGATTTGGCGAGAATGAATTTGCACGTATGTAAATTCTTCGAGATCGAGCTATGCATAAAACCAGACTCAACCGACAAAGGGACGAGACGCTTTGGAGCTGTTTGGAGTTTTATGTTGGAAACTGTAGTGATATTGTGCGAGTGACTTTGTCATCGGACTTTTTAAGTTGGAAAAGTTATCTTTCTGATCAGTTTCACAAACCATAAACAATATTATTGCCTGCGCAAATTTAAAGCGAATGAAATGCAAACATGACAAATAAGAAATAAAAAAATGTTTTTACAGAGTTTTTACAGAGTTGAAAAAAAGAAATATCCTAATATGAAAAGGAGAGTCTTTAGTAATAGTTGAATCCTTGATATGTAGCTGGTAGAGAATGAAAGTATAAAAACATATATTAAGCATGATATCGTGTGCTATGTGACATAAGGTTGTTGGGGACTCGAATCATCTCTGTCCAATGGTTGACATTAATTGACAATGCAGAAAGTTTAGTCAACTCTAGAGGTAATTAACAAGCTTTAAGTAAAGGATGTAAAAATCTATTCTATGGCTTCTACAGAGATGCTGGTAGGTACGCGTCCTGCGTCCCTGACGCATAAAAATCTAAAAGGAACCAGTAAAATCTTATCCATGCATCCCAGTGTTTTTCTTATTTCGTTCCCTCACCACTTCAAAATAACTGTAAATACATTTCAATAGTTTCTTAGAAACGAATTATACAGGATAGGTTACAAGGTAGAAGTTAGACGGCTTTATTCGGGACCCATACATTTTCCAGGAGATCCATGCCAAGCAGGTATGTGCGTCCTAGGACGCACTAAATGAAAAATCTATCAGCATCACTGCTTCTATATATTACATGGCCAGCATAATTATGGCCAGATTTGAAAGTACCGTGCCAGTGACACTAGTTACAGTGAGAGGATGGGAGATATGTTTTTTTAAAGCCTCAGCTATGCCATTTCCGTCACCATCATGCCGTGAAATGGGGAACATCATGCATTTGTGATGGAAACTCATCTCACTAATTGGTGACCTTCCGTAGATTGTTCGCTCCCAAGATTTCTCCGGATCTTCCCCTGGGTTAAATGAAGGCTCAAATTATTCAACGTAGACCATAGGAAACAATCGAACTTTAAGTTTTCACGTTCATCATACTTAGCGAAGTTTTCACATGATAGAGCCCCCTCGCGGAAGTCTATCCCCTTTTGCCTAGCGCTAGACCAGGGAGATTGTTTTTGCATCTGAGGTCGAGTACCACGCCTACCAACAACTATCCACTTTATCGCACAAATCCATGCCGTGCTAAACATGAGTTGGGTTGGTCAGTCAAACCAATTGTTGGCTGTCTAACTGACTGACTTCAATATGGCGCTGCGAACAGGATACGAACCTGTGAGGGAATAACCCATTGGATTTCGAATCCAATGGGTTATTCCCTCACAGGTTCGTATCCTTTCTCCCTTTCTCCTCAAAGGCCAATACGCCTGCGCAATGGGGAGAGGGGGGGGGGGAGGAAGGGGAGATGTAGAATAAACTGATAACTGTCATTCTGTGTTACTTTCACCCTTAGCCAGGATTGAACCTGCAGTCTGGAAATGACTGTTATGATTATTAACTATTGGACAGTAGGACAGTCCAACACTCCTCAGCTTAATGGACTCTTCCTGGCAACAGTGGCAGGAATTATTTAAAGCTGTTATAGTGCTCATTAATTAGTAGTAACTTCATGTTAGGCTTGGTCAGTCAAACCAATTGTTGGCTGTCTAACTGAAACTGCTGAGAATGAGATAACTTGAGTTGGTATCAAAACCCCGGAACCCCTAGTGGTTTCAAGGCGATGCTCTACTGATCCATGCTACCCAACACACCACCTATAATTTTGAAGACAATCCCACTGCAAAACTCGACTTCGACATAGAATTACCTAACAATGGTCTGAACATATACGAGAAAAAACAACTAACTAATATAAGAACAATGGGAAAACACAATCTTATTTCAGTAGTCCAATCATTTGTATCACAAAACATTATCTTATTTGAATTTCTATTATGGTTTTTATTTTTAATTTTTTTTTGCAATATACTGCACCGTCCGGGTGCAAGTATTTCCAAGTTTTTAATATAATAATATCATATTAAATTAGAAAGGCTAATCGAAACGACTAAATACGCCCACATGCAGATAAAAAGATTATGGTAACAGAGGGGGTATGATTGAAAATAGAACAACTTTGAAACAACTCTTCCATCATTTTCCATTACTCCCGTCTTTCATTTGGGTAAATTTTCCTAATTTTAACTATTTAGTTAAATTAGGAAATAGAATAAATGACAGTTATTTTTGCTTGTTAATGGATTTCATTTAAACAGATTCATATGAAGAGATTTTTTGCCTTATATTCATTAAAATAAAACCAACAATCTTAGAAATCAACTAATACTAAGCACATATTGTAATAATCCAAACTATTTTTAATTCAATATGCAATTAGCCTTACCCATTCACACTGTAAAACCGCAATTTTTTTTTGTATATATAAATAACAATTGCATGTTAATTATGTCATGTAGATATGGACAACTAATAAAAAGGTGAGCAACTTTTTTAATAATTGGGTTTAAATTAAAAATAAATCATGGAGAATGTGATGTAAGTAACGAAGTGAATCTGTGGACTTGAGTAGTAATATAGTTTCCGGATTAACAGACAGAAAAACACATTGACAATCTCCATTATAATAAGATTTATTTATTTGTTTGCTTGGGTGCAGACATAATCTGTTAAAGTAACGGAAGTACTGGTACAGAGCTTATTAATGGATATTTAACCCCGCGGCTCAACACCAATAGGTATGTCCTGGGACTTTCAGGGATAATCATAATTTTATGGGAGCATTTCCTTCATTATGGGATCTATGGACAGCAAGATGAAAATAGGTTTTGTGGCAGCTGCGGCTCTGATTGGTTGATTGATTTGAATGTGACCTCTGAATAGTTGTGGTCAATATCTTCAGTCCTTTGAATATCTCTCAGTCAACGGCTGTTTGTGTTTGGTGGCCAATTCGTATGACGCGCCAGTTTAGATATGGACGCAATTTCGAAACATTAATGAATTCACACACTGTATTTGAAGTCAGTCCTTGCAAGGTTTCAGTCAATGATCTTTTGTACTTATTTTTCTCGTTCTTTATATTTTCAATCTAGTTTACTGCCAAATTTTCTGTATTGGCTATTTATATTTCTTTGTTTAGGCAGCTATTATTTTAG
>JALAJA010000574.1:0-26622 GCA_023376005.1 Doryteuthis pealeii | reverse complement strand
TTCTAAAATATATTATTTATTGGTCTCATTATGTTACTTGTACTCTGGTCCAGTACTCTATACTGATCCCCTATCGTGGTAGCAGGTATGACACGAGTTCAATTAAAATTGGTCCTAAGAAAATAATCCCCTTCAGATAGCCAGGTGCACAAATTCTCTTTATAGTCTGGCCGCCTAAATATCCATTATAAAGGGGTCTCCATCCTTTCTAATGGGTCTTTCAGACGCCAGGAAATTAAAACCCCATTTATCCATGTTAATGTTGGTGACAGATACTGTCGAGTGGGACGGTCCCTCGTGGACTGCAACAATATTTGTTCTCTCACGGAAGTCAGTTGGACTAAAACAAGGATCCACATATTTATACTCTTGTATATCTTGCGTGTCCCCACTGCTAATTAATAATAGAACATTTCCATAAAAAGAGTCATCATAACGTAAAAAAAAAGACGAAAGAAAGAGAAAAGAAGAGTGATATAAATAAATCAAGTGAGTATTTATCCAACCCGTTCACCGCGTATGGGGCATCCAGCGAGGACCAACTCGCTTTCCAGTAGTAATGAACTGGCGACACTATCTTGCGAACCGTTAAATAAATAAATGAATATGCGAAGGGAGTAGGGAATTTAAAAAAAAATACAAATGGGCATTTAAATTTTTTATTATTCTCAGATATCATTTACGTAAAATAAAGGTAATTTATGAGGAAATTGGTCCCGTCTCCTGCCTCAGAAATTGCTACCCGGTGACTATTTAAAATAACGTCCCCAGCTATAGTCGTCTCCATTTGTTCATATCTATCTATATTATTTTGTTTGTTTATCTATCTATCCAGTCTATCCCAAACTATATACCATTTCATATCTAAAACAAGAATTACGACAAATTTCTATAAATAACAAAAAATTACGACAAATTTCATAAATGAACAAGAATTACGACAAAAAAGAGAAGCCCCCCCTAAAAATATATTTTAACGCCCTAAGTTGGTTTGTTTCTTCAACTAACTCAGCCGAGACGACATAGCTGGGACGTTATTTTAATAGTCACCGGGTAGCAATTTCTGAGGCAGGAGACCGGGACGCCACTTCCTCATAAATTTACCAAATAAATAAATAATAAATCAAAGAGTGAAGAAAATTGATGTGATGAATCTTTAAAATTCAATCAATTTTCTTTCTTTTATTTTTATTTTCATTTTTCTCCCCGGCATGTGGAACATTATCAATGAACCTTTTGTTTTGATTTTAAGGAAAGAATCTATAATATGAACGAATTGTTTCGAATGTTACATTCTGTCATTACCTCAGATAAATAATGAACCATTCCGTTTTCATTGTGAAGGAAAAAAATATGAGAAAAAGAACGCACAGCCCGAGGAGAAATATGAAGCAAATATAATAAAAATAAGAAATAAAAAAAAAACGGGTGAAAGTGGAGACAAGCCTTATCGTTCTGCTTCAATAAATTGAAAAACAGGAAGAAAAAAGGTAAAAGATAAAGAAAGAACAAAATACAAAGAAAAATAACGGAAGCGATATATACCGAGAGAAATGGGTAAAAGAAGAGAAATGAAGAACGCTTGTTAGGAAAACTTATTTTGTTACTAATAAACCTAGTAATAAATAATCTATAAAGGAAGCAAAGATTTTGTTTTTACTTATATCATTTCCATTTAATTAGTCTATATATTAAAAAGAAACAACAAAAACAAAAAAAGTAGTTTTTTTGTAATGTATTTAAAAAAAGTTTTATAGATATTTTAAAAGCGTGTTTAGTGGATATTTTCAGGACTAAGCACGGGAACCGACCCAATCCACAAAAAAACTGTTAATTTTTACTTTATATTAAAGTCTCCAATTTCAGCTATTGAAGGAACATTAGTTTAAATATCAGTTTAAATTGAACCCCCATTTTAAAGAAGAAAAAAAAGATATAGAATTATTTTTTCTAATAATCAAAAAGAAAATTATATTTCATCTACACGAGAATAATTAAAGAATATTTAAAAAAATATTTGAAAGAATTAGATTTTCGATTTTAGTATTAGTAAACGAGTTCAATTAAAAAAAAAAATTGTCTATTCTTTTCATATCTTCAGACTTTTCTCTTTTTATTCATACAAAAAATAATCAGCGCTATGAAACCAATATATACGTTGGTCACCCCAAATAGGACGGGCGGAAAAGTTAACTGACCTTGGAAAACTGTGAAAGTTTATTTTTTTAATAAAATAACAGGGCCAGTGTATAACATTTATCCATTAACATACCAACACAATAATTACACCCCTCTCTTGGAGATGAAGCATGTGACACAAAGTCAGTTTAACTTCGCTGACCCCAGAAAGTGATTCCTTCAGATATCAGGTGCTAAAAGGTCCTATTTCAGAATTCCCTTGGAATCTGTCGTTCTTCAGGGCGCCGATTTGTTACAACGAGTACTAGTGTCTAAAGACCCCCCACCCCCGAGACTGGAACAGTACTTTTCTTTTCAACAAAATAAACATTTTTTAACGAGTGAATTATAACAAGATTTAAATGATATTCATCATTAAATATATCTATTCAATATATTTAAATATACGATCAAATGTATTTCATAGTGATGTGTGTGTTTTTGAACAACCATATATATATTATATATAGCTATATATTATATTATATATATATATATATATATATATATATGAGATATGTGGATTGGATTAAATCCGACAAATGTAGTAATAGAATTAGAGGGGAAAACGTGGACAAGGAACAAACTTAGACAAGTATATGTAGGAGATATATTTCCGCTGTGCATGGAGGCATGGCGTCATCAGTGCATCATACATGTGTTTTATTAGAAGAGGTGAAATGGGGAGGTGTGAATTTGGGGATGAAGTCAAACGGATGGATAGCGTTTTGTGCGTATTGGATGTCTGAAGGAATTATGGGTGGCTTCCATTGCTAGCTATTTAAAACATTTATTAGAAATTTTATAAGAACAATTTCTAAAAACATCTTCTAAAACAACGTATATGAATGTGTACTATTAAAAATTTCATTTTTAAAAGTTTACATTATTTGTTATATATATTTGCTTATTTTAAAAATAGAATTAAATCTTCTTTGTGGTTTTGCAATCAAAATTAAGTTTATAAAATGTAATGATTGGAAATTGTATCGAAACATAGAAAGGGAGCTATAACTTATTCAATTAAATTATATAACTAATTAAAATAAGGGACATTATAACTATCTATTATTTATAACTTAATTTAATTAAATAACGAGATAAATGAGTTTCTTATTAAATAAGTAGATAGTTTTAAAAAAAAGAAGAAAAAAGGACCTTTCTTTGATGGTGTTTTATTAATCAGAAATAATGATGGATTCAACGATATTTCCGTGTTGTCTATAATAAATTAACATTTTAAAATGAAAACTGTTGGGTTTATAGGTTTATATTTTATTACCAATTTTAACAAAAATTTCAACACTGAATTAATAACCTAATTTCTTTACAGGAGCAAAATTAGTTGGATAAATTGGATTTACCCCTACACAAACACAAAAGCTGGTTGGGAGTTCAGACAAGAAGGACCAAATATACAATGGATTGAAAAGACTGTAAAAAACAACAAACAGCAAATAAAACTAGAGATATAAACCAAAAGATATTAAAACAAGATAAAAGAAGACTCAAAAGACGTCGAGAAAAATCAAACAAACAAGCAAATCAGGGACCATTCATTATTGCCAGCACAAAATAATGACACAGAACAAATTATAGCAAAGCGAAAATAGATAAAACAGAATTATAAATGTAGAATGTTGGAGATATAGATGAGAGATCAAACATGTAATAAGTGATTGCAGCAAAACTAGCATAACGGAATACAAGGCATTCTCGACTGGGTGTAGAGGTAAATCAATTTGGAAATTGTGCAAGATCTAAATTCTTTACCATGCGACGAAATAGAATATGCCCAAACCAGAACCAATTCTAGAAATGAAACACCAAAATTCTCTGGGACTTTGAGATAAAGACGGATCACCTTATCCCCCAGCCAGAAGACCAGACCTTATTAACTGATTAACAAGAAAAAGAAAACTGTCAAGCAGATCCCAGGCTGAAAGGAAAAGAAAACGAAAACAGACAATGTCCGGACCTTGACGTAGAATTGAAACAACTGTAGAATATGAAAATGTAAAAGTTGATACTAATTCTAGTTGGCAGCCCTAAAACGGCTCCATTAGAAACAGATTGAAGAATGAAAATCCGACGGAAGAATCCTTTCTTGTCATGTCTCCAGCTACTCTTATGAGCAAATGTTTCTAATGCCCTGTCTGGATGGTCATAAGCATAGTTTGGATCTTTCTGGTACACTGGGAGCTGCTTAGACACAAAATCAATATCTCTGTCTATCGCTAGTGAAAAGGAGATTCTTCGTCGGATTTTCAATTCTTCCAATCTGTTTTCTAATGGACCGTTTTAAGGGCTCCAACTAGAATTAGTATCACTTTTACATTTTCATATTCTACAGTTTTTCCAATTCTCCGTCAAGGTCCGGACATTTGTCTAGTTTCTCGTTTTCTTTTCCTTTCAGCCTGGGATCTGCTTGACAAGTTTTCTTTCTTGTTAATCAGTATAAGGTCTGGTCTTCTGGCTGGGATAAGGTGATCCGTCTTTATCTCAAAGTCCCAGAGAATTTTGTGTGTTTCATTCTCTAGAATTGGTCTGGTTTGGGCATATTCTATTTTCGTCGCATGGTAAAAATTTAGATTCTTGCACAATTTCCAATTGATTACCTCTACAACCCAGTCGAGAATAGCCTTGTATTCCCGTTATGCTAGTTTGCTGCAATCACTTATTACATGTTTGATCGTCTCATCTATATCTCCACACATTCTACATTTATAATTCTGTTTTATCTATTTTTCGCTTTGCTATAATTTTGTTCTTGTGTCATTATTTTGTGCTGCAATAATGAAGGTCCTGATTTGCTTGTATTGTTTGATTCTGTCTCGACGTCTTTTGAGTCTTCTTTTATCTTGTTTTAATATCTTTTGGTTATATCTTCTAGTTTTATTTGCTGTTGTTGTTTTTTACAGTCTTTTCAATCCATTGTATATTTGTCCTTTCTTGTCTGAACTCCACACCAGCTTTTGTGTTTGTGTAGGGGTAATCCAATTTTATCCCAAACTAATTTTGCTCCTGTAGAAATTAGGTTATTTAATTCAGTGTTGAAATTTGTTAAAATTGGTAATAAAATATAACCTATAAACCCAACAGTTTTCATTTTAAAATGTTAATTTATTATAGACAACACGGAAATATCGTTGAATCCATCATTATTTCTGATTTATAACACCATCAAAGAAAGGTCCTTTTTTCTTCTTTTTTTTTAAAACATCTACTTATTTAATAAGAAACTCATTTATCTCGTTATTTAATTAAATTAGTTATAAATAATAGATAGTTATAATGTCCCTTATTTTAATTAGTTTATATAATTATGAATAAGTTATACTCCCTTTCTATAGTTTCGATACAATTTCCAATCATTACATTTTATAAACTTAATTTTGATTGCAAACCACAAGAAAAGATTTTATTCTATTTTTAAAATAAGCAAATATGATAATAACAAATAATGTAAACTTTTAAAATGAAAATTTTTAATAGTACACATTCATATACGTTGTTTTAGAAGATGTTTTTAGAAATTTTTCTTATAAAATTTCTAATAAATGTTTTAAATAGCTAGCAATGGAAGCCACCCATAATTCCTTCAGACCAATCCAATACGCACAAACGCTATCCCATCCGTTTGACTTCATCCCCAAATTCACCCTCCCCCATTCACCTCTTCTATAAAACACATGTATGATGCACTGATGAAGCCATGCTCCATGCACAGCGAAATATACTCCTACATATACTTGTCTAAGTTTGTTCCTTTGTCCACGTTTTCCCCTCTATTCTTTACTACATTTTGTCGGATTTAATCCAATCCACATATCCTCATATTATATATATATATATATATATATATATATATATATATATATATATATATATATGGTTGTTCAAATCACACACATCACTATGAAATACATTTGATCGTATATTTAAATATAAATTGAATAGATATATTTAATGATGAATATCATTTAAAATCTTGTTATAATTCACTCCGTTAAAAATGTTATTTTGTTGAAAGAAAAGTACTGTTCCAGTCTCGGGGGTGGGGGGTCTTTAGACACTAGTACTCGTTGTAACAAATCGGCGCCTGAAACGACAGATTCCAAAGGGAATTCTGAATAGGACCATTTTAGCACCTGATATCTGAAGGAATCACTTTCTGGGGGTCAGCGAGTTTAAACTGACTTTGTGTCACATGCTTCATCTCCAAGAGAGGGGGTGTAATTATTGTGTTGGTATGTTAATGGATAAATGTTATACTGCGCCTGTTATTTTATTAAAAAAATAAACTTTCACAGTTTTTTCAGGTCAGTTAACTTTTCCGCCCGTCCTATTTGGGGTGACCAACGTATATATTGGTTTCATAGCGCTGATTATTTTTTGTATGAATAAAAGAGAAAAGTCTGAAGATATGAAAAGAATAGACATTTTTTTTTTTAATTGAACTCGTTTACTAAATACTAAAAATCGAAAATCTAATTTCTTTCAAATTATTTTTTTAAATATTTCTTTAATTATTCTCGTGTAGATGAAATATAATTTTCTTTTGATTATTAGAAAAATAATTCTATATCTTTTTTTTTTCTTCTTTAAAATGGGGTTCAATTTAAACTGATATTTTAAACTAATGTTCCTTCATAGCTGAAATTGGAGAACTTATAATATAAGTAAAAATTAACAGTTTTTTTGTGGATTGGGTCGGTTCCCGTGCTTAGTCCTGAAAATATCCACTAAACACGCTTTTAAAATATCTATAAAACTTTTTTTAAATACATTACAAAAAACTACCTTTTTTGTTTTTGTTTGTTTCTTTTTATATATAGACTAATTAAATGGAAATGATATAAGTAAAAACAAAATCTTTGCTTCCTTTATAGATTATTTTATTACTAGGTTTATTAGTACAAAATAAGTTTTCAACATAAGCGTTCTTCATTTCTCTCTTTTACCCATTTCTCTCGGTATATATCGCTTCCGTTTATTTTTCTTTGTATTTTGTCTTTCTTTTTACCTTTTTTCTTCCTGTTTTTCATTTCATTGAAGCAGACGATAAGCTTCTCCACTTTCACCCCTTTCTTTATTTCTTATTATATTTGCTTCATATTTCTCTCGGGCTGTGCGTTCTTTTCTCATATTTTTTTCCTCACAATGAAAACGGAATGGTTCATTATTTATCTGAGGTAATGACAGAATGTAACATTCGAACAATTCGTTCATATTATAGATTCTTTCCTTAAAATCAAAACAAAATGGTTCATTGATAAATGTTCCACATGCCGGGGAGAAAAAATGAAATAAAAATAAAAGAAAGAAAATTGATTGAATTTTTAAAGATTCATCACATCATTTTCTTTCACTCTTTGATTTATCTATTTATTTATTTTGGTAATTTATGAGGAAGTGCGTCCCGGTCTCCTGCCTCAGAAATTGCTACCCGGTGACTATTAAAATAACGTCCCAGCTATGTCGTCTCGGCTGAGTTAGTTGAAAGAAAACAACCAACTTAGGGCGTTAAATATATTTTTAGGGGGGGGGGCTTCTCTTTTTTGTCGTAATTCTTGTTCATTTATAGAAATTTGTCGTAATTTTTGGTTATTTATAGAAATTTGTCGTAATTCTTGTTTAGATATGAAAATGGATATATAGTTTGGAATAGACTGGGATAGATAGATAAACAAACAAAATAATATAGATAGATATGAACAAATGGAGACGACATAGCTGGGGACGTTATTTTAATAGTCACCGGGTAGCAATTTCTGAGGCAGGAGACCGGGACGCATTTCCTCATAAATTACCTTTATTTTACGTAAATGATATCTGAGAATAAAATAAAAAATTAAATGCCCATTTGTATTTTTTTTTAAATTCCTACTCCCTTCGCATATTCATTTATTTATTTAACGGTTCGCAAGATAGTGTCGCAGGTTCATTACTACTGGAAAGCGAGTTGGTCCTCGCTGGATGCCCCATACTGCGGTGAACGGGTTGGATAAATACTCACTTGATTTATTTATATCACTCTTCTTTTCTCTTTCTTTCAGTCTTTTTTTTTACGTTTATGATGATCTTTTTAATGGAATGTTCATTATTAATTAGCAGTGGGGACACGCAGATATACAAGAGTATTAATATGTGGATCCTTGTTTAGTCCAACTGACTTCCGGTGAGAAACAAAATATTGTTGCAGTCCCGAGGGACCGTCCACTCGGACAGTATCTGTCACCAACATTTAACATGGACTAATTGGTTAATTTCCTGGCGTCTGAAGACCCATTAGAAAGGATGGAGACCCCTTTATAATGGATATTTAGGCGCCAGACTATAAAGGAGAATTTGTGCACCTGCTATCTGAGGGGATTATTTTCTTAGGACCAAGTCTTTAAATTGACCTCGTGTCATACCCTGCTACCACGATAGGGGCATCAGTATAGAGTACTGGACCAGAGTACAAGTAACATAATGAGACTCATAAATAATATATTTAGAATCGTTAAGTTAGTTTGGCACAAGGACAGAAATATGGGACATTGCATTCAGTGAGAATGGAAATTACTAACAATGGTCTGTAAAATCTAGTTAACATTATGAAAAAAAAGTATGCTAGATTATGCACAAATGGAACAGGTTTCTTAATTTTAATTGATCTGTAAGACTAGCTCATTAACTATTAATTCTCATCGTTTAAAAGTAGTTAGCAAGTTTAGTCTTGCATACATATAGTACTTCTATTCTTTATACTTGTGGCTACTAAACTAAGTTTAATATGCCCACTTTGTCCAAGATAAAGGACGAATCCTACTTGTACTATATTCCTAATATGGCATCTAGTAAATATCGTTTTTTTTCTGTAACGATATCGACCTCCAAAACAACGTCACGTGACCAGTTAGATGCTATTTTAACGCAACTATGAAGACTTCATTTAAAATTTTCAAAAATAATCACCAACATGAAAAGTTATTACAAAGAAAACAGTTAATTTAAAGATCAAAATTATCCGATTGGGAAAAATTATTCACCGTTACTTTGAAAAAATGTCCGTTTTTTAACAATAGGTTTTTATTTGTTTTGTTTTTATGTTTTTTTTTGTTGGTTGTTTTGGGGGGTAGAGCAAGCAGCGTTAATTCACATATTAGCTTCCTTTAACGATTATACTTTTAAATATATGGATGACTCTAATCGAAATAATTGTTTTCTTGTGAATTATTCAATAACTGGTTATTATGTGTTTTCAACGATTTTTTAAAAAGAATTTATCATTCTTTTCTTTTCTTCAAATGTGGAGTTTAGAATAACTCTAGAATATTTTTCTAGTTGAACTTATAGTCCAACTAAACCAAACAATGCAAGGCTCCAAATAAAAGATAAGTATTTCACCAATTGTAAGTATTGAGTATTTTATTAAGGACATGCCTAACTAAAACTGGAAGACCAGTTTCTACTACACCATAATATTTCAGGATGGATTCTAAAGTCATCTAAAACAAATAAATTAATATTAATGTTTCACAGTGAAATTTGGGTTTTTTTTTTTTTCAACTTATGACAATCGAATGTTTTGCCAGTTCAAATTTAAATTCCAAAAGGAAATGAAACATATGAAAATTTGGAAAATGTTGATAGAAAAATTGAAGTAATAAAGAAGTACTTATTTTTCTTGCAAAAAGACTGGGGTAGTTAAGCCAGAAGAATTTACGCGAAAAAACTAAAACATAAGACCGGAACAGAAGGTTTGTGAAAAAATCTAGAAAGATAACCAATGTTCACAGAGATAAAACGCCCTTCCATACATTCTAGTAAGCAAACATTATTCAACAATAAAAAATTCAAAATTCTATTAAAAATACTCTTATATCTCGGTTGTGTTTAATGTTGAGTTCATCTGATTTCTAAAATGCAGTGTTATATTATATTAAAATATAGAAAATAAATGTTTAAACATTGAAAAATAAAAATTATTTAATATAAAGGAATTAAAATCTCTTAAAATTTAATTTATTTGAGCATGATGAAACACATAAATTTTCAATTTTGAAGCTGGGTTTAACAGGTTTGAATTCAGAAATATCCTTCTTCTGGGCTAATACCAAAATTAAATAGCCAAGTCTTCCCTACTATTTTACCCATAGCTGGTAGGAGAATAGTCGGACTCGTACCTCTCCCAGTGGTATAAGCGATTTGTGAAATGCAAACAGTCTCATCCCGGATTTCGGTATTTCCTACAACAATTACCATAGCAAAACAGCGTCACCATAATGTTTTAATCGTTATATGACTTGAGGAAAGTTTAATTTTATTTAACCTCATTAAGAAATAACACTTTTATTGTATTATGACGGTTATCATATCGGCTAGAATTTTGTTTTGGTTTAAATATGTATATTTTGGGGGTTTTTTTATTCTAATATTGAAAATAAGAGAAAATACGTTTTTATGTATATCGTTTTTTAATTTTATTTTAAGAAAGTTAAAATGCAGCCGAAAACCCAAACACCCACAAATGTTTTTGTGTAGTTTATAGATCAATAAATTGATTATAAAAGTACATATATAGCAAAAGTAATTAGTGATGTTTCTTGTTAGATATTTCTCACGAAAATGAATTCTCCATGGTCGGATAGACCAATTGTGGTTAATAATAAATTAAGACATGCTGTATACCCACTTCATCTGCTGAGTATATAATGGTGAGAAAAAAGGAGGGTTCTTAGGAGGGTTCTATTTCGTTGTCTGACCATTTTCCTTTGGGGTGATTTCTTCCTCTGGTTGATACGGCTTCCGTTGTGATGGTCTCCAGTTGTCTGTGCTCATTTCTTTGTTTTTAAATGATGACACAAGACGTGTTTATTTTCTCAGACGTCTTTATTAAAACCGAAGTCCAAAAGGGTTTAACCGCGCGGTGAGAAGATGGCATACCTGGGAACAGATGACGATTACGTCTGCTCCCTTCGACTAACTGCCAAAATCTAACTACTGTAAGTCAGTTCCTTCTCACGCTTTTCCTTTAGCCAATCATAAATCAATGACTAGGTCAGTGAAAGGTGACCTAGTTGTCAATCACTTCTATAATGGCTATAATGTTAAGTTTCAATTTACAATACCGTCATTTAAATTTTACTACACTACAGTCATAATTCGTAGGCCACCCACGAATTATGTAACAGTTGAGTTAACCAAAATTATACGATAATTATATCAGAAAAACTGGAAATCATAAAATGGTTAGATTCAGGTTACTTTCAAACATTTCTTTTTGTACTTATTGCCGGTGAAACATCAGGTATCCTAGGATCTCAAACAGCTTCTTTAGTCCGCCATGAGGTTCAAAGAGCATAGAATTTAGGAAATAACCCCCTGAAGTTTAATGGTTATTTCAGAGAATTTCTCTGTTCTTTAGGACGAAGCATTTTCTATACTTTCAGTTGGTAAACCAAAAATGTCTGCCTTTCTTTAAAAATAAACACTTCATTTACTTTTAAATCATATATATATATAATATATATATATATATATATATATATATATATATTATATATAATATATATGAGAAGATGGATAGAATACACAAAGTATGTAAAGCACATGTTGAAAATCATTTTATTTACCCAATAGAAGGATAGGGCACAAAGGTTAATTTTTAGAAAGCGGAATGCAACAGCTTTTATTTGTGAGTTTTTCTTCACATCAACGCATAGCCTAAGGCCAATATCTCAGTCTGCCCTAATATTTACCCTTAGTTGGGAGAAAAACAGATGCATTCATGCCTTTTCCCAAAGGCATTAGCGCGAAGTGAACGCGGACAAACACCTCCAATTTCATTTCCTACGCAAAGCATGATTATGTTAATTGATTTGGTGTGTAGCTTCCACATTAGCGAAATAAAAACTACGGGATAGAACTTCTGTGTCTAGTCCATTACTTTAACGTAACAAAAATGTTTCTGAGACAAACCGTGACTACCGTTGAAACGTGACTATCTGAAAATGACCTGGAATGTACGAAATCATGCGACAAGTGAAATGAACCACTACTAATCGTACCAAAAGTTGGTCTTCCATCAAAAAGAGTTAATGCTCTGTCTCTCTGTGTGTGTGGGTGTGTGTGTGTGTGTGTGATTGGAAGGGAGCTCTCTATTATTAAAGAACCTGATATTCTGCAATGTCCATGAAAATACCTTCATATCTTATGTACATACACTCTTACATATACGAACCCAAACATTCGCGCATAGTTTATATATATATATATATATATATATATATAAACTTTTATCTATCTACCCACGGTTTCGATATTCTAGATACTTCTTCATCATTGGTGAATTACTAATGCTACTACAGTGAAAATGGTAGAGAGGCAACAGAACACACAACACACACACACACACACACATATATATATATATATATATATATATATATATATATATTATATATATATATATTGTGTGTATGTGTCTGAAGAGAAAAATGGAAGTGAATCCGACGATATGTAATATAGTGAAAAATTTGAAAAAACACAGGTTCAAATAAAATGAGTGATATTTATTCAGCCAACGCTGCAGTGTTTCAATCTGTTTCAGGGCTTTTGTTGATATAAGTAAAACAAACTGATCAACAAAATACTATCACAGTCTCCTTATTATTCTGTGATAAATTTTACTTTTCCATTTTTCATTATATTACATATATTAAATCATTGTTAAAAAAAATGAACAACACTAAAACAATATTAACCAATCACAAATTTTCTCATAACATAAAATTATGAGAAGAAAATGTTGTAATTGTTATATTTTTCTCAGCCTAATCTTAATTCTAATACAATATCCGATCCCATCAGTGATTTACTCTGTCAACGGCAGGACTCAACTCGGACCTTTCTCCAAGATCTGTATAACGTAGGGAGTAATTAGCTTTATCCTACCACCATTTCCCAAGTGTTGATGGGCATTTGAATTCGGAGTTTTACTTCTCGTAAACCGATCGTCCCAACAAAGATAGAGATATCAGGTTAGGCTATAATTTATACAGGAAAGAGGTGGATTCTATCTCCAAAGATATTAGCACCAAGTGAAACGCAAATAATCTCGACTGAAATCTATTGGTATGGGGTACTTATCATGTGCGATACTGTATAAACGTGTGTGAATGTGAAATAACAAATTACTTTGTATAGGATTTATAATCAAGTTCAGCAATATTTAAAGACTTTTAAAGAATCTTCTGAAATTTGGACTACTTGGCATTTTCTTAATAAACGATGAAATAGTGAGCCTTACACACACACACACAAATATATATATCAGGGGCCGGGTTAGCTCAGTCGGTAGAGCGTTCTGCTAGAAACCACAAGGTTCCTAGTTCGATACCGGTCCCCGCCAACTCAGGGATCTGTGCGGTAAAGTAAGGAGCTGATGGTAGGTGTGGTGCTCCACCTCAGATGCTAAAAACAATCTCCTTGGTCTAGCGCTATTGAAAAGGGGATAGACTCCCTCACTGACTGGCTGATACCGACTTTAGGCCGCCCCGTCGACTTTACTTTACTTATATATATATATATATGTGTAGTGTAATAAAAAATTGAAAAACACAGGTTTAAATGAGTTAAGTGGTGAGTTTATTGGCCGACGCTGCAGTGCTACGATCTATTAATTAGATCATCTTCAGGGCTTTTGTTGGTATGTGATAAAAAAATTTTATCTCAGAATGAGAAAGGCGAGTAATAGTCCTTGTTTATCGGTCTGTTTAAAATTTGAAGTCTGAAAAAAAGTGTATATATATATATATATATATATACTTGATGAGTTGGCGTTTGTCTTCAGGCTAAAGGCACGAATCCCTCTCTTCTCATCACCACTAGGGGTAAATAGTAGGGTTGCATCTGGCTGTGGTGGAGGGGTTGAGTATATAGAAATATATGTGTGTGTGTGTGTGCGCGCGCGCACAGGATATGTCATAACATTTATTTCCTTTTGTACAAATGTATTAATGTTTCAAAAACATTCATCGTCAGAAAATCGTCATTGGCCTCTCGTAGAAATAACCTTACCAAAATTCTAGGGTGTTAAACTTGTTCATTTCAAGCAGAAAGATACGATCGTGATACTCTTGAACTGTCCCAAATTTCTTAATATTCATATTTCCTTTCTTTTTGTTATTGATGGTCAGTGATATCCAAGCGTTAATCGTCCGCTTATCCGACCTGCTAACAACCAAGACACGTGTCTCGGTTCTTCCCTGTCCTTCTTCTCCTGCCCTCAGTGATGAATTAAGTGTTGAATTGAGTGCCTTTCTTTATCTCCTCTGCCGATTTTAAACTGGTCTTGTTGATTGAAGGTCAGCAGTAAAAACTCGCACATTTAAAGGGGAATTATACTTTAGCGATTCATTTATCTCACGGTAGCTGACAAATAAAACTCAGTAATAAGGAGACCGAAATACCATCCCTTGTAGATCATAAGAAACAATTTAACTTTCATTCTGTTTATTTATTTTACTTACTTGAAGTTTAATCATTAAATTGTCCAAGGCGAAATACTTAAAGGTACAGTTTTATATTACTCCGTATAAAAAATATATAATTTTCAAACTCACGTTGACACAACTCACAAAACATTGTCCTCAAAGAGATAAATAAAGAGAAGCCAACAAATTTATGGTTGGTTGTTTTTGTTTTAAGGTATTTCAACCTTTTCGGGTCATTTAATGCCGAATTAAGTCATTTTGATATTCGTGTGGAGTATCTTACCTCTCTGCAGGGTACTATAGTCAGCACTTCTAAGATGTCGAGAATAGAATTAGTAAAAAATAATGTTTCTTTCAAACCCCTTTAGTTAATGTTGGTATAATTGGTGATTTTTCAACACTTGAACTTAGAATAAAAGTTCTTTAGCCTACCTTAATTCTTATATATATATATATATATATAATATATATATATATATATATATATAATGTTGGGCATTAAATAACAAAACAAAATTTGGTATTAAATATTCCGCAATGGTTGATATGCCATTTAAACCAAAAATACAACATTACTGTTAGTACCAGACTCTATATACGAACCCCCTCCGTCCGAGCAGGATGTGACACAAGGTCATTTTGTTAAGTGGAGTTTAACAAGTTTGAATTCAGAGTTTTCTTTTTCCTAGATTGGTTGCCTAAATAAGGTTAAAGAGTCCAATCTGCCCCCACTACTCACCCATAGCTGGAGGAGAGTAATTGGATGCATACCTTTCACACGGGTATTAGTGCTATGTGAAATGCAAACAGCCTCGTGTACACACACACACACACACGCACACACACACACGCACACACACAATATATTCTTTTGTTGGGTACTAAATTTTCTTGGTACAAGGTGATTCTAAGCTGGTCCTATTCTCTACCAGTAGTTTGTTGAGTTCAGGTTCCGTATGAGAGTTCAATGCTTAATTTTTATAAACAGAGCAAAAATATTTGTAATAAAAAGGCCTTAAACACCAGGGGTATCGTGGAAATGGCCATAATCACGATACCCCTGGTGTTTAAGGCCTTTTTATTCACACACACACACATATAGCGTCTGAGTGCCGCTTTAATGTTTCCTTTGTAGTGACATTAGTAATTTATCAAAGAGTGCTCAATATTTCATTAAAAAAATAGAGCTATAATAATTGTTGAACAACCATGTTTTCGGTACTTTACGATCTCATTAGGACCTTTGGTTTTAGTGGATTAAGTCACACTCATATCCTTATTTGCCATTAGGTGGGTGGGGTGGTTTGAGCTAACGATATGCTAGGGTTTCTTCTCTCCCCTCTTGTGATGTTTATTTTTATCTGTAAATGGAGTCGCTTTTTATCTATCTGTCTGTAATCATGTTTTTCTTTTATAATTTTTATTGCCGTGCTTGGGCTAACTATTTGTTTATTTATTTCCCAGCTCCTATCCCTGTATCGCTCATCCTTAACATAATTACTATCCAAATGATACTGTATCCGGTTAGAATTTAAGAGTATAATCCTAATTATATTTTAGGGACCAACTCGTTCTATGCCTGCAATTTCAAATTGATTCTATTCTATTATTTAATATTTTTTTAAATCGGAGAATATGATTAATGCTAATTTTTCGTGTCTGCATAGGAAACATGGATCATTCGGAGATCAGCATATGTTTGATTTCTTTAAAATATTCCATCTAATAATCGGTGTTAAATTTTGATATTTTATTAAACAATAAATGATATATAGTGTAAATGTATATGATTATCACTAGCTCACTTGGTGAGTTAGTGGTGGGCCAAATTCTTTGAGGTATCATTAGTGGAGTGCTCAATATCAGTGATAGAGATTGTATACACAAACACACACACACACACACACACACACACACAGACATATATATATATATATAGGGATGTGCAAATAATCGCTGGCTCTCTCACACACACACACACACAGAGACATATATATATATATATATATATATATATATATATATATATAGGGATGTGCAAATAATCGCTGGCTCTATAAAAGGGTGATCACAGGAAATTCTTCTAAAAATCATATAAAATAAACTAACTATCCGATTTTAATAAAACTTTCGGTATATGAAGTAATAAATGACGAAGTTTTATTGTAAATGAATGTTTACTAATTGAAAAGACTAATAATTTTTTCGTTAGTTTTTGTTTCGCGCATTGATCCCCCGTACAAAGATCTTTCTTTTTTTTTATTATACATAAATAAATTTTACATTTTGGAAAAAAACAATTTAATGACGGAACATATGTAAAAAAAAAAAAGATAATTCGCTACTAAATCGGTTTTGGAAATAGGGCATCTTCAAAATTGAAACTTAAATCTCGTAAATAAGAAAAAATATGTATCTTTTTTTTTTTTTTTTTTTTTTTTTTAGATTGTTTGATTATTTCAAAAGAATTTTATATTAAAAGTTCCTATTGTCTACATTTTTATTTTATTTTTCAGGGATTTTTAAAAATTTATAAAAATGTAAAATAAATACTTTTTTAATGTACAGCAAAATCGTATTTATTTAATCAAAGAAAATATTGTATAAAAAATATCTCGCTAAAAAAATAATGACATAGTATATGTCGGTTTTTATTTTATAAATTTTGAAAATAATGCTTGAATTAAAAATTGTCATTATTCTTATTACGGATGGATCTAAGAGAAATAAAAACTCTGGGTTTTGGGGAAAACTTTTGTTGTTGTTGTTGTTTTCACTGATGTGTTCTGGGTCCATAAGTTAATAGATTCAAATCCGTGACGCGTGTATAATTAAACTCTGTAAAAGAAAACTCAAACAGTGTTTGAAGAAATTTATTATTTTATTTGGAAACAAATAGTTCTCCCATTTATATCCAGAAAGCAGATATTACCGTTCAGTTAAAATTCTGAAGTTAAGTTAACTTTTTATTTTAATTGTTTTTTGTTTCATTTTGTGTATTGTATTTTGCCAAAAAAAAAGTCTCGTCTTAGTAGTAGACTCTAAGAATTTTACAAGAACATAATGGTCAAATTTGTGTTTTGTAAATTAGTATTTCATTCTCCTAACTTAGATATATATTTATCATTTTTAATAAAGAACTAAGAATATAATATCAGAATAATTAAAACAAAGTTAAATTCAAAGAGAATAATGTTGCTAATAGAACAGTGTTATAATTCTTTTTTTATACGTATAATCCTCCATACTAAAGAAAAGGTGCACACATCAAGATGCGATAGCTGTCAACAAAGAGTGGGAATTTACGGCAAAAATTTAGGTTTTATGTAAGAGAAATTTATTTTTATTTTTTATAACACATAAACTTGGAATTGTTCTTTATATTAAACGTAAAAGAAAACAGTAAAAAGTTAATTTTCCATTTTTTATTGACGTTTTAAAACAATTATGTGGATATTTTGAAAGCTCGCGGTTTGTCCACGGTTTGCACACAACACACACACACACACACACACACACACACACACATATATATATATATATATATAATATATATATATATATATATATATATACTCTTTGTTGGGGTACCAAGTTTCTTGGTACAAGGTGATTCTAGGCTGGTCCTATTCTCTACCAGTAGTGTGTTGTAGAGTTCAGGTTCCGTATGAGAGCTCAATGTTTAATTATTATAAACAGAGCAAATTTATTTGTGAATAAAAAGGCCTTAAATACCATGGGTATCGTGGTTATGGACTATTTCCACTGGTGGGTATCTGGGGCCCACAGAGCTTCGTCCACGCGTTTCATGCTTTTATGTATTCGTCAGACAGTATATATATATATATATATATATATATATATATATATAATGTGTGTGTGAGAGAGAGAGGAATGATTTTCATTAATCATCTGTATTACCTCAGGTGTTTGCCATTAGAGCAATTTGAAGAATACGTTCAGGACAATCATATAGTTGATAGGGCTTGACATGAACAGTAGATTGACTGGATGGGGTCCTCTCTGACCGACTTTTTAGCAAATGTAAGGACTGAAGTGGAGAGTTGCATGCTAGGACTGCTCAGCCACCTCAATCCTACCTTCAGGCATTACGGGTCGCTACCAAGAGTCAATAGGTGGCTGCTCCATTGTGTGCGTGGTAGGGGTCAGCATAAGCTGAGTATATGAACATTTTTCATTCTTATGCCAAAAATTACATTGAGTTGATGAACCCCTTTTTATTGAAGGAAAGTGTAGGGTTTTTATTATGGTCACTGAATCAAAAATAGAATTACATTCATTAGTCATCCCACTAGTGACATTTATTTAAATAGTAATACTGATCTTAGTAATACCAGAAGAGAAGAAACCACTATCACCCGGTTACGCATTGGCCACACTAGATTAACCCACTCCTTCATTTTAAAAGAAGAACCTCCACCTAAATGTTCATGTGGAAACCGATACACAATAAACCATATTCTGATTGAATGCACACACCTCTCTCACACTCAAAGAAAGTTCTACAATGTTGACAACATGGACAAACTATTTGGAAAAATAGATCCCAAGAGGATATTAAACTTTTTGAAAAGAACCGGCCTCTTATCAAGGATGTAAGTTCATAGACCTACAAAAATCACCCACTCACTCTCTTGATGTTAAAATTCTCAACAGAAAACTTGATTACAGCAAATAAACCCCTATACATTTTTGAATACCTAATTACCAATAGAAGTATTCGGCATAAAATAACCCAAGGGGTTGACATGCCGTAAAACCCAACCAAACCAAACCAAACCTTTAAATAATATGATTAATAGAAATCTCTTCGGGATTTTGTTTATAATAAGTAATTATCTGTATTTTTTTTTTTTTAGATGAAATACAACAATATTTATTTATTTATTCATTTATTATACCAAGTCGAACTTATCAAAGAATGGGAAGAATACTTCCAAGTACTATTTTTCTATACAAACGTTCGCTTCATTCATTCATCGCTTCATTCATGAAAAGCATAGATCTTTGAAAAGTTTACTGTTTTTCTAGGTGTCACATTGTGGTGTAATGATTAGCAAGCTAGTCTCGCATATCCATTACTACTAAATAACGAGTTTGATCCTCGCTGAGTGTCTCGTACTTGCGACCATCCTAACCCGTGGCGAACGGGTAGGGTAAATACCCATTACTTTTCAAAAATGAATATTAATAATTATAAATAGTTGTTTTAATCCAATTATCATCACAATGAATAACCTTCAATATGTTCAGTTATTAGGATAGTCTTTTTGCCGATATATTTTTCTGTGGAGGTGCTCGTACTGTAATGGTTATCGTCGTGAGAATTGGACACGGTGAGACTAGTTCAAATTCTGGACGGACCTTTGCATTTCACATAGAGGTAAAACGATTGGAAAATATATGAATTTAACAATTCTCCTTTGAGCTATGGGTAAAATAGTAGGGCAGACTGGTCTATTTAACCTTGTTATGGCAACTAGTCAAGAAAAAAACAAACTCAATTCAAACCTGTCAAACGCTTAAAACTGACCTTGTGTCGCATTTTGCTTGTATTGAGAAGTTGGGTAAATATATTTTTTCTCCTCTTATTGAAGTAATTCTTTCTTTGTCACATGTTATAATAACTCTATAAAATAATCAACCCTTTTATCAAAAAAGTATCATTTGTGTAGTAAAGCTTAATACTCCTTGTCATTATTGTGCACATAACTGTGTGTCTGGATTTTATATTTGTCACTGGCATTGCACGAAAAAATGTATTCACTCAAACGAATATATTAGGTTGTTTAGAAAATAATAGCCGATTTAATTACGCATTTAAATATAAATAGATCATTATTTTCCAAACTACCAAATTTTCTACGAACACATCCATGCGATTGTAGTGTAACGGTTATCGTCGTAAGAAATGGAATCGGCAATTTGGGACAATGTTGTTTACGTCTCACTTGGCGCTTATGCTCTTTGGAAAAAGTATGCATTCGTCTCTTCTCCAGCACTACCCCAAATATGCGTAAATAGACTGGGCTCTAGCTTTAGTACGGCAAAATATACATAGATATATAAATCTGTGTATGAACAAATACACACCAACAGATGTACATAACGATATAAAAATATTTGTATATACACATGTTATGGATAAATAATCTATATCCTTCTTATTCTTTTTAATTAATAAACAAAAATAATCTCTTATTTTTAAACTGATTTTTTTAAATTTAATTTTTTTAATATTTAAATTAAATTATGCTAAATTGAAATATAACCTAAGTTACATCTAAACCAGATATGAAACAGTGCAGACCTACACGTTATTCTGGTCAAATTCCCAGTGTAAATAGTCCTTTACCAAGTTGTCTTAAAAGTATGCATTTGTCTCTTCTCCAGCACTACTCCTGCTATGCGTAAATAGACTGGGCTCTTTAGCTTTGGTACGGCAAAATGCATAAATATATAAACAGGTGTATATACAAATATGTGGTTGAAAATAGAGGAAAAAAATGAATGCATGCATATACAAATATACATCAACAGATGTACATAACGATATCAAAATATTTGTGTATACACATGTTATATTGATATTACCTCTCGCCTGCAAAATGATTTCTACTAACAATTGCTGGTGAGTCATCTGAGAAAACACAAGGATACAGTGTCAAATGCTACTGGCACTCAAGTATGAAAAAATAAAGAACAGGAAATGGTCTTACTAGTGCACTAGTTGACAGCCAATACACCAACAATTGCTAGAAAGAAACACTCTCTGTTGAGCAATTCATGACATGCAATACTCCACTTTGGCCCTATCTTGGGCTAGACGGGCGGTCGGAGAGGCTCCCTCCGATCAATCGGCTGGTCACGTCAAGCCCTAGCACCTATATGATTTTCCCAACCCTATTGCCCTTATGACAAGTCCCAACCCCTTTTTATCATATGGGTGCTAGAAGGCGATGGCTGCGGGTCTACATGTCCTGGGAATGGCGTTAAACTCTATCTGATGGTGAGGTTCCAGTTTTGGAGGTTTGGGGAATGTGGAGCACCCCTTCATCACCATTGCTTCCTGGTCCACTCTGACCCGGAGTGGTAGTACCTGTTAGGGTCCCATCTATAGGTTAAATAGAAAAATGTATTTATAAAAAAATTGTATTATCCATTAAGAATTGATTTATTTCAAAATTTTATCGGCATTAAATGACCCACTGAGGTTGATATGCCGTAAAACAAAACAAACCAAACCAAACACTCTCTGTTGCTATAACAACACTTATGAGCATTATAAGGGAAAGGCAAGATTTTTTCCCCGACAACATCATCTAGAAGCAAAACATCTCTCTCTCTCTCTTCTCTCTCTCTTCTCTCTCTCTCTCTCTCTCTCTCTCTCTCTCTCTCTCTCTCTCTGATTGGCATTCTGCACAAGACACAATGCCGAAATCTTTCACATGTAAAGACGTCTATTTCACATATAATTCCGGACACAAACAACAGGGAACTTTATTAAGTATGTATTGTCTGTTACAACATAATTCTACGCACTACACCTGCGTACCTTTTTCGCAATTTTGCGCTTACGTACGTATTATAAGCGAATTTTTCTGTATACACATATATGGTTATAATTTACAAAATTTAGATTAGTGAAAATTAGGATAAGCTGAGTATATGAACATTTTTCATTCTTATGCCAATGTACACTTGTCCAGAACCAGTAATTTCTCACGCAAAGGTATGCACACAAGTACTGATGAGTCAAAATAATTTTTTACCACCGGACTAATAAGGAGTTCGTCCTCAAGGAACCAATAACACGACCCAACAACACTTAATCAATTATTTAATTAATTATTTAATTACTATGATGTTAACATGTTTTTTAACTGCTGAAAGTTGCACGATATTTTGTAAAGTAAACTAGTTGTAAACTAACCACTCTGTTTGGCTATGACTATAATCAAATCAAGCATAACCCTGTAAATATTTCCTTTTGGATATTGTGCAAAGATATTAACAAATAATACAAATTGGTGGTATAGACTGATGAACCAAAACATTATGAACACCCACATAATAAGTTATTAGTCTTCTTTGTACTAAAAATGAGATCAAGTATAGTATTGCAATTAAAACTACATTAGCATCAGACGTTTTTCTATTAAAAAACAGTTTTGTTTTGTTTTGTTTTTAACCTTTAATATCTTATTATAATGGAGATTGTGTGTTTTTGTGTCTGTAACCGAAACTATATTACTATACAAATCACAATTCCCTTAGTTATTTACATCACATTCACCATGATTTTATTTTTATTTAAACCTCAATTATTGATAAAAGTGTTTTACATCATTAAGACTATTGACCATATCTACATACACAGAACATGCAATTGTATTTATATATACAACAAAATAGCGGATTATAGTGTGAATGGGAAGGCTAATTTGCATATTGATATTAAAAACTTGATTTTAATAAATATATGCTTAGTATTATTGATTTCTAATTGTTTGTTTTTTTCTTATTCAATATGAGCAAAGATCTCGGGGATAAATCTTAAAAAGAAATCCATTAACAAGAAGAAATAACTGTAATTATTCTATTCTTTACTCTATTTTAAACTAAATAGTTAAATTAGGAAAATTGACCAATGAAAGTCGGGAGTAATGGAAATGATGGAAGAGTTAGTTTCAAAGTTGTTCTATTTTTCAATCATACCCCCTCTGTTTCAAATCTTTTTATCTGCATTCTTATTCAGTTTCATTAGCCTTTCTAATTTAATATGGTATTTTATTATATTAACACTTAAATACTTGCGCCCGGAGGGTGCATATATTTGCTAGTATATATAATAATACTCGTGTTCCTAGAAAATACGACCGTCATCATCTTGCAACACTGTCTAAATAGTCCAAGATGAAATGCAAAAATGTAAATCCTGATTATCTGGTGCTGCTTATCCTATCTTATTTTTTATGAGTGTTACCACCTCAGCTAAATAATGGACCATTCCTTTTTTATTATAAAGAAAGAAAGTGAAGAAAAAAGACATGCTGCACAGAAAAAATACAATTAGAAAAAAGAAAGAAGGGGAAATATAGAGGAGGTGAGCGCGCGGAGGTGTTAACGCTAATCTGTTTTAATTGAACATAATGAAAAGAAACGAGAGTTAAATCAAGATTATTATACTTTTTACTTATTGAACTACTTCGCAATAACTCTGAGGTAATTATATCAAATGTTGTAATAATTAAATTATAATAATGTGGTATATCCATAGGTCCTGCTAGTTATACTATAATAGCTGTTGTTCATGAATCAGTACAAGAATATTTTTATTAATTTATAACGTTATTTTCTTTAATGAAAATTTATATATATTTAAAAGTTATTCTTAAATGTGTTTAATTAATGTATGTACTTTCTAAAATATTCATCGCACAGAAATTCTATGTAATTATTTTGTTTTGTTTATATTCTTGAATACTTCAAGTTCTCTAGCAATAAATGTTGACCTGGGCATTTTCTTTCCATAAAATGGGATACGTTTTCAGTTCTTACTCATTTGTTTGTTTACTTATTTCTCGACACTTGACCAGAGAGAATTCTTGAGGGAATTGAGCCAGCAGAGGTTAAGCCTTTGAAGGAATGTCTAGCCGGAAGTTTAAGAAACACTTGGTGTCTAATCAATCAAGCCTAACGGTGACAACCGGGATTCCGCTCCAGGCAAATATGGTCATAAAGGTTAACCACTAAATGCATTGGCGTTTTTGTCCCGCGCTGAACTCGCAAATTCTGATGGGATTTGATTAGGAGAGCGGCTGTGGTCGTCCCTCTTTCTAATTTTTTTTCCTGTTTTTTATTCATTCTTGCTATTCTTACCCTTCTTTCCTTCCCCTTGATTTTATTTATTTATCACCATCTCTCTCTCTCTCTCTCTCTCTCTCTCTCTCTCTCTCTCTCTCTCTCTCTCTCTCTCTCTTCTCTCTCTCGTGCCAGATTGAATACTGGTATCAAATTTACAGACCTAATGCCACATAGATAGAGAGAGCTTTTTTGTTGTATATTTCACAGAAAACTGTTTGGGTGAGGGAGTAAACCAACTGAAAGTTTCATGGTTATAAATCGTGATGAGCCGTAATGATAATTTCAATTGAGAAGGTTAGAACGAAAGAAAAATAAGTAAAGAAAATCAAATAATGAAAAGAAGAAACTATAAAACAAACAGAGAAAATGGTTTCCTTCTGTCTATAAAATAATTGATAATTATTCAAAATTTAAAGTAGAAAGTCTTCATACACGTATTTAGATTTGGTGCTATTCGCAGAATTCCGTCCCGGCCTCTAAAGAACGTTAGGCGGTGTTAGCTGAAAAAACAACCCTCCCTACGAATGAAGTCCCTAGTTGAAGCGGTACCTGCTGAAGCGCTTAAGGCGTTTTTTTTTCGAAAAGTTATTGCGATAATTTAACCTCTCCAGTCTTTTTTCGACAAGTAAATGTAAATATCTTAACCCCCCTCCTCTTTAGAATATTCTAAGGGGGGTGGCTAAATATTTACATTTACTTGTCCATAAAAATATGGCTTACTTTTAATGCCTTCAAACCACTAAAAAAATAATTTGTCGATAAAAACGCCTTCAACCCGTTTAAAAAATATCTTCTTTTTTTTTCGGTATTTTCATTTTTTTCGACAATCAATTACAAATAATAAAAAAAATATAAACACTTTTTCGGTATTTTTATTTCATTTAGGGAGAGTTGTTTTTCAGCTATCACCGCCTAGTGTTTTTTAAGGACGGTGCAGAATTCTGCGAATAGCACCTTAGATTCATTCATAGTCTACATACAAATAGATTCATATAAGTGTACATATTAAATAACTCCAGATATAATTTGTGTGTGGGGGGGTCACCTGTATTTGAAGAATAAACAAGAAAATCTTATCGATTTTGTTGATGATTTATGTTTATATATTTTTCTTACCCATTCACTCTGACTTTTTTTTTTCAAATCGTGCTTCAGGTTCATTCTGGTACATTTATCTTCATATTAAACTTTTAAACGGCATCAAAATGATTAATTGCTATTTTATTATAACACTCTTTTATGTTACTTTTTTTTTTTAATCGTTAAATTGTTTTATATTCCCTATAATTTCGTTCCAAGAGTTTGGACAAATGAATTCATTTTTTTATGTCAATTCCGCAATGATACAATTAAAACCTGTTTATTTCCACGGAAACTACGACAGATAATTACCTGGCTTCTGTTGGGTAAGATTATTATTCGCTTAGTCCGAGGGACTTAGTGCGAGGGCCGGTTTATTGCCCAGTACCTAAGGCGCCTCTGAAGGGGAATGCCGATAGGACCATGTATTTTTTTTTTTTTTTTTTTTTGTAACGGCCAAGCATGAGTTTTAATATGTGCGTGGCTCTCCACTAAAAAGTTATTTCATGACTATTCGATTTGGTGGAAAGACGAAAAAAATAACTAGAACAGTGTAGTGAGTAGGGAATAATCTGCATCGATTGAAATTTTACCTCTTGTCTTGAAGAGCAATCGACCAAGACCATGTGTGTTCAGACTCTAGGACAGTGTGTCAGTTTGTGTGAGCATTTCACCAAATATTATATTTAATCTAGTTACCAAAGCTGTAAATAACATAAATGTACGTCATGTAACCCATTATATATATATATTAATATATTATATATAATATAAAGTTTTGTTGAACTGTATAGAAATTCCTGTCGGACAAGTTTTGCTTGATCCGTTCCAATTTTCGCGCCATCTTTCTGAGTGTCGGGGTGTAACTGGTATAACAGTCCCCCAAAGGTTTGAAAACGAGCCGTGCTTTCGGCATACAGTTTGCCATCCTCAGGTAGGAACGATGGGTATGGTTTCGTGTCTCGTTGGTGGACTGTTATTACCAGTTACA
>JALAJA010000573.1:0-17745 GCA_023376005.1 Doryteuthis pealeii | reverse complement strand
GTCAAACTCTCTATCACCGAACAGTCTCGCATAACTAAATCTAACGCTATTGGCCATCGTGCTTCTATCTATGCTTGCCGCTTTGCTTTTGACTTGTTTTCGTGAGCATTGATCTTTACAATCTTAATCATACGTGTAACGTTTGTCGGGAAGTCTGTCAGACATAGACACAGCTTCATGGCGACTTGAAAACTAATTAAACAAGGGCTACTGCACATGCGCGAACAAGCACTTTCTTTGTTGTGCTAATCAGACGGCACTAAGACCGCTATTTACTAAGGCGTGTGTACTAGGTGAACGTCACATTGACAATAACTACGTAAGTAGTTTTCACGTTTCGTACAAGTTTATTTCTTTTTAGTTTCGCATAGGTTTAGGTCATTCAATCTCTTCCGATATATGTATCATAGCAAAGTTCAGCTTGTCTTTTTGAAATTGTAGAAAATGCCTTTCATGAGATTAAGAGGAACGTGTTAATATGTAATTAACGTTATAATATTACAGTGCAGATTGATCAGTATTCAACTATTTGCGAGTTTAAAAGGGTGTTAGCAGCTATTCTATGTAGTGCCAACCAGGATTTTGAGGGTAGTTTTATCGTGTACATTTATCCATGTATACTGAGTACGTGATTGTTTCTGTTAGTTGGCAAAGCGGGATTCGGTTACGCTCACTTCTCTTGACTTGTGACTAGACGTTAGTCGCATCTTTCCTGTAAAAGTGAGTATGATGTTCATTCTATAATTACAATGACCCAGACTGTTTTGAAATGTGAAAATAATACTGGAATAAATGTGGAAAGTCACCAAGTGCAGACTAAGGGGTCATTAGTCGTATTCTCAAATAGGACTTTTACGGGAAAGGGACGATTATTTCTGGATACCGGATTTGTTCATTATCTTTATAATTGAAATTGTATATCTGTAACCGAAATAGTCACAATTCTACTATTTAGGTTATATTCTCAGTGGTTATTAAATAATTATCTAATCATATTTAGTATATTATTTATTAGTAATGTCTATATTAAGGCATAGCTGAGATAGATTTGCCTCAAAACAGCCATATTACTGTTTAAAATCCTTCGATGTGTGTTATATATCACGAAGAAATAAATGTTTATATGGTATGAATAATTTGCATACTGTTTTTAACAAAACCGTATTTAATAACTGATTACTTGGTGTTATTGATTTCTAATATTAGTGTTTGCTTTTCCAACATATTAAAAGCAATCCTATATATGATTTTTTATTCGAATCCATTAGAATAAAGTAAAAATGAGTAATCTTTTTTTGTGTTCGTATTTAATTTCTTTAGTCTTTTTCTTCAATATAACATTTAATTATATTAAAATTTAAATACTTTTGTCCAGAGGGCGCTTTTTTGTTGTTGCTAGTTTAAAGAATCAACTTTCGTTCTGATTATTTGACTGAGTACAGTGCACAGATTTTTGAGTTAATAAAACCTTAAGTACAAAGTGCTTTATTTCTCTTACTATATACCAAGTCGGCTACTTGTTAACTTTAGCTAAATGTATATCATTTTTTTATTATATAGGACACCTTTTAATATAGGCTAAAATGTCCTCAATTTGAGATATACTGGGCATGACCTCGAATAAAAGTTTGTCAGCTGAAACACTCCACCCACGAGTACATTGCCCATAAAGTAGATATCTAAAATAGAAAAAACGGAAAATATTGCGTTGTTGGATTTTAGAAAGATGGCGGACCCGGAAATGAGATGAAAAGATGACTAGAATTTTAAATCATTGAAAGAATGTCAGATATGTGGTCACAGAAAATTACCACTCATTTTATAATTGGTATTGCAATCTCCCTCTGGATTATGTCTCAAACTGTTGTTTGATAGTCTAGCGTACTTTGCGTAGAGAGTGAATGTGTTGGTCCAAAATTATTTATACACGGCTGTCTGGGAACATCGAGGTGATTGCTGAGCCGACAAAGACCTCTCCGGTCCTGCTTTAGAGCGCTTTGGCCTCTGGAGTGGCTTAGTAATAAAATTAACAGCGTCGATCTCAGGGGGCTATCGCCCCAGGCAATACCTGCCCTCTTGATTTAAAGGGGCAAGGCTGGGTTTATTGCCCAGCGACTGAGGCGCCCCCTCGTGGGGGAATGCCGAGGGGATCGACACAATTCTTTCCACCTACCTCCCATAAGCTTCGGCTTGTAGGTGGGCCCACATAAAATGTCCTTGTGTCACGCCCTCATAAGTGGGATGAGAGGCAAATATCACTGAGACTGCAAAGATTACGCGAACCGTCTACTCCAAGGTTTTAGCGCTCTGTTACGAGGAACTATGTCTAGCGCACATGTAGTTTGAATGTAATAGCATACTGAATACTACATGATCCTGTATACAACACAAACAAAGGGGGACGTAATGTGTGTGTGTGTGTGGGGGGGTCGTTCACTCTAAAATTTAGATTTTTATGTCTTCTGTTAGTTCTTACCGATTAACACTTTAAAAAATCCCTACCTGTCGCACGAAACCGTTTCTCGCACCTACTGCAAGAGTTCTCGTGATTGACACTTTTTTTCGGTCATACAGCCGACCACCAGGATCAATGGTGGAGTTAGATGTATTACAAAAAGTTCAAATTGGAATCTTAAACATTGGATGTAGCATAGACCTAGAGAACTATATTAGTCAAAGTTTTGTGTTAAAACAACAAAACTGTATCCAGTAAGTATTTACTAACATCCCACCATGTCAGTCGAACACAAAGATCATTATAATGGAGAACCACGCACAAACCGAAGAACATGCGGGGCTAGTATTTACAAACTGCGTGAATACCCACGGCATTCCTCTTTTGCGAAACCTCAGACACTAAACAAAACTGTAGCCAGTATGCTGTAAAATCTCATTCTTTCTGTGATTTTCAAATCTAAATGGGAAACTCGAAGAACATGAGCAGTGGTTAAAGATGGCGTGGAATAGTTATTTTCAGTTATCAATAAAGGCATTATAAAAAAAGATAATTACTCATATAAAAATGTAAACGATGGAAATACATTAAGATATTACTTTTATATCAAAAGCATTTTCGACCATTTCGCCAATCGTTCTCATGGGATTATTGGTTGTTCAATCAATTACGAGAGTCAATTTTATTTCTTTAGGCTTGCTAAGATTACTGTGTTTGTTATTAAAGAAGTTTCTATATTAATGCCGGTGTTAAATGCTCTTTTATTTATGTTAGGTGTATGGGACTTTGATACAAATCGTCTAGAGAAGATTTAGGCGTTTCTTATTGTTGTTTTCAGTGAGGATTTTCCGTATGTCGGAAGATGTGAATAATGTAGGAAGCAAAAATTGTTTGCAACAGGACAAAATAAAATACTGCTGGTTTCCGAGACGAGCTTTAGTTTGCATCGGATAATAAAGAGAAACTCTGCTTCTTTGTATTTAACATTTAAACAGTGACAGCACAGACACACACACAACACACACACAGACACACACACACACACACATATATATAATAATAATTGCATATATATACTCGCACACATGTATTTGCATATATTATATACTCGCACACATGTATTTGCATATATGTATATATATATATATATATATATATATATATAACTCGCACATGTATTTGCTATATATATATATATATATATAACTCGCACACATGTATTTGCATATTATATATATATATATATATATACTCACACATGTATTTGCTATATATATATATATAATATATATATATATATATATATATATATATATATATATATATATATATATATATAATGAGAGAGAGGAGAGATGGATACCAAATGTAACTCGGCATAACACTAAATTACGACCAACCATAAAGCCACAGCTGGAATAAATCAAACTAAGAAGCTAATTCCTATTCTTTTTTGTAATTCTTTTCGCTTCTTCTCCTGAACGCCTATTTTCGCTGCAAGGTTGTATATTTTCCCTGTTTGAATTGGAATGTTCATGTACTTTTTTTTTTTTTTTTTCATTTTTATTAGAAAGAAATTATATTCTAAAGCCATTACCAAAAATGAGTGTTAAAAGAATGTTGATTGAAGACGACGGTTGGTAAAAAAAAAAAAAAAAAAAAAATAATCACGTGATGAAAAATTAACATAAATGTATCCATGAAATATACATCTTTTTACAGACAGCTTTCCACTTTAGATACTGTTTGCAAACAGCAAAGTGAACACACTGGCTCCTAATTTAGAATATCTAGAGAATATTAGGATACATCAACAATAATCTGAGTCTGAAAAGTAACTTGCATATTTAAAGCTCAAAAGTCACCAATGAGATCACAACTTCCTTAGTTAAATTACTTACTTTTTACATTTCTCATTATCTCAAATTATTAACCATATAACGATAACCTGGGCATTATATCTCCTGAACTTTTGTTATCCGTAGTCATTTGCTGTCATTATTAATAATACCAATATTAATGCTGTTGTAATTAGGCGTGTCACATGGCTTCTCTGGAAGAGATGTTGATTATTGTGCCACATGTTTAGCAATGTCAGTCCAGGTTCAAGCTTACAGAATTGGTCATCTAGACTTTGGCAAGTCTTAACAAAATTAAGATAAGTTATATTGTCAAGGATTATGAAATAGTAATTATTTAATCTTGATTAGTATAGCTCGGTCGGTATCTAAGGCCAGCCAAGTCCAACTGTCTTATTTTTCTGCCACGGCTTATGGCCTGTTTTCGAGGGTTCTTATGTTAGTGGTGTTAGGATGGGGTGGGGAGGAGGGACACACATGGTCAGTGCTGAAAAGGAAGAGAAGGAAAAAAAAATAAATAAAAGGGCGGGTTAGCTCAGTCGGTAGAGCGTTCAGTTAGAAACCACAAGGTTCCTAGTTCGATACCAGTCCTCGCCAACTCAGTGTTATGAGTAGCACAGGGATATGTGCGGTAAAGTAAGGAGGTAGGTGTGGCGCTCCACCTCAGATGATAAAAACAATCTCCTTGGTCTAGCGCTATTGAAAAGGGGATAGACTCCCTCGCTGACTGGCTGATACCGACTTTAGGCCGCCCCGTCGACTTTACTATCAATAACTAGAATGAAATAACTTGCTAGTAATTATTTAAACAATTATACAAACCATTGAAGGTTTTCTTTTTTTTTCTTTCATAGTCGTACCAAATTGACTCGTCGGCCCGAGTTCAAATCCTGGACGAAGCTACAGATCACTGCTTGCATTTCTTATTGCGCTAATACTCTTACATAATACAACATAACATATGGAGGTGCGTGGGGTAATAAATTGACTCATCGATCCGAGTTCAAATCCTGAATGAGGCTGTTTGCATTTCACGTTCCGGTAATACCCTTGGGAAAGGTATGAATCCAACTAGTCTCCCTCTCGCTATGGGCAAATATGGGATAGACTGAGCTCTTTAATCTTGGTCAGGCAACCAGTCTAGGAGAAGGAAAACTCTGAATGCAAACCTGTTAAACTCCATTTAAGGTGGTCACTACTAGAATAGGCATTTCTAATTAGTGATCTATTTCACTATTTTTTTCCAGCTAAATCTATTGAAGTCAGTTAGTCTACTGTTATTCAAACCAACAGTAGACTAACTAAATTCACTCAAGCAGTGTCCAGACAGTTGGTATATATAGAAATCAAGAATGATCCATTTATGAGATTTTGGTGTGATTCCATTCCTTGAGTTTCTGATTAGCTGCTTGATTTGAATGATACTGTGTAGTTTTATGATACCCTGTCATTCTGCAGTAGACTTTGGGTTTGTATTGAGTTACAACCGTTTGTTGCCTTGTCTTCCCAATTATACGGTAATTGAACTTTGATTATTCTTGCCTGGCCTTTCTCTGATTGAAATTCTGGGTTGAATTCTCTCATTGTCATATGAATTATTTGAACTAAGATCCCAAACCTTTTTACTTGCATCACCATAGAGTGGAACGATTCTGAAGTCGAATAAATCAGAGCTCGAACAAAAAATTTGAATAAAAAGACTTCAGTTGTCGATCAAATTTTTGGACTTCGAACTGGTGAATCGATTCGATGAAAACGGAAATCATGCGAATGACTGTCGAGGCAAACCAAAGACGGCTGAACGGCTGGTCATTATCTTGAACGAGTGTCTGATATTGTTTTTGTGCAAATTCTTAGCTTCGTTTGTATTTATTTATTTTACGGCTATTTTAACCCTTATTCTTGGATCCTAAGAATGGCAGGGGTAATACTACCATAAAAGGAAAGAGTAAAGTTGTAAGAGCAACTATAGAATTCAAAAAGGAAGTAATTGCCAAGTTGGAGAATGGTATGATAGTCATTTCATATAATATTTAGATTAGTATAGGTCTTGTTTACATGCAAACGTTTCGGTTAATGTGCTCTTCAAACTTCCTGGGGTTTTCAAGAAGCCGATATGAAATTAGTGTCATTTCATGACATAAAAAAAACACATATGGTCCTCCCACACTTGTATGTACATATATACATACACGCACTTGAGTGTAATATATATATATATATATATTATAATATATATATATATATATATATATAATGTGTGTGTGAAGAAAAGGAAGTCAATCCGACGGTATGTAGTATGTTAAGAAAATTGAAAAAAAAACACAGATTTAAATAAGTTGAGTGCTAAGTTTATTGGCCAACGCTGCAGTATTTCGATCTATTAATTAAATCATATTCAGGGCATTTGTTGGTATATGGAAGGTGTTAAAAAATTTTCATCACTGAATAACGAGAAAAGCAATGATAGTTCTTGTTTATCAGTCTGTTCAAAATTTGAAGTCTGAACAAAAGACGCTGAAAGAAGTGGACGGTTTGTAATATGACGTCAAATATTCTCTTTTACGGTGTGAGTATGAGTGTGTATCGAAAAAAGGCATGGTGCATTTTTAGAATATGAACCGTTGGACCACTTACACCGGTGATATGTTTATCGTAGTAAAGGCTTGTGTAGAACCAACTATATATATATATATATATATATATATATATATATATATATATATATATATATAGTTGGTTCTATACAAGCTTTTACTATGATAAACATATCACCGGTGTAAGTGGTCCAACGGTTCAGATTCTTAACTAAAATGCTTGGCCCTCTTACGTTGAGATCGACGGGATGTGAATCTTATATATTTATACATTTTATTCCAAAAGTTCACTTAGAGTTATCTCCAGTCTCCATTATATTCTGAAAAAAAAACAGTGTCAGCTTTCAATTAATTATTCACTTTCATTTTTTTTATCATGGCATTTTGTTGAGAGGAACGTGCTGTTTTAAATGTAAAAATATGACGTTGGTCTAGACAGTAATGAAACTGATTTTAAAAAAATGTTCTATTCTGTTTGAAAATCACTTGATAAATCTTAGCATTTAACCCTTGTGAAAACATTCAGTTCATGTGTGACTTTAATTATTCCCTGGAAAATGAACCTTATACTCACTTTCACAGGAATGCTGTGACTAGCGTCCAGTCACCAGACAAATAAGAAAGACAGTAACCGAATACGCTTTGTAGCAACTGAGACGACATAATCAAATGTGCAATATATATGGATAGAAATATACACACTAAAACCACCAATCAATCAAAATCCTGGAAATAGACTTGACCATTCCACAAAGTAGAATAGCCCAAGCTGCTATTTAAACCAGTTGTCAAGTCTTGAATGCTATTTATTTAGTTATCTATTTTTATATTAATTTTGCTATTTCAAAGATTAGCATTTAGAATGCTATTTAAACCATTTACCAACGAGTTCTAAAAGTAAAAAAAAGTTTCAAACAGAGTACCCATTGGGAATGATTAAAACAAAATGTCTTCTGCATGAAATAACCTAACACGGGTTGACATGCCATAAAATCCAGCAAACCAACCAAGACCATACTACTTAAACATTTAACTAGTTAACACAGGCTTATGCTGACGTATTTTTCAAAGATTTTGTGGTTTTAACTTTTAGAAAGCGTACCCTATCATGTTTGGTCTTCAATTGAGATTTCCCTGCTTTTGAAAGGCAAAAATATCTCTCGCACAATTGTTTTAGCGATATCTTCTTCGTTAAGAGATTCTTTAAGCATTTCAACATTTTCTGCAACTTTTTTCCTCGAGAGTAAATAAAACTTCACGCTTACATGAGATTGTTTTTATGAGGCATTTTGAAAATCATCGAACGTGCTTAGAAACACTTAAGAATGGCGATGAAAACGAATCGATCAGACCAGAACAAGTTAGTTAGATGACTGACTCAGAATTGTGGCGTCTATCAAAATGGAGCATAGAAAACTGCAAGTGCGTTTATCTTAACGTTTCTCGTTTATTGCCTCGTATATATACACATACAAATGTATGCAAAAACACACATTATTATAGATAGATAAAGGGAGTGAGATATAAAGGGATATAGGGAGTGAGATTAGGATAGAGAGTGAGATATAAAGGGATATAGGGAGTGAGTTTGGATTTTCGATAGTGAGATATGGCGAAAGGGAAAAGAGACAGCGGGTATATATGTATAGAGAGAGGGATATCGATTGAAAGAGAAAGATAGTGAAAAAGCAGTGACGTATATGGAGAGGCTGGGAAATTGAAAACTTTTTTTTATTTTTCAAATGTTAAATATGAATATAATTTTCGCTTAAAATTGAACCAAATTTCGGCATTTAATAATTCATAAGGTGTTGATTTACCGTTTGTGACGGAGAACGAGAAAGGAACAAGAGCAAGACATTGTCTTGCCTGCCGGGATCGAACTCGCGCCCTCCCGCATGCAAAAACAAATGCGTTTTGGGCACTGGACGGACGCCAGGTTCAACTGATGTGCCCGGATGTTTGGCTAATATGCCCATAAAATAACAAGTGAGTCGAGCGCTGGGTAGTGAGCAGAAGCAGTCGACGACGAAGCGCTTTTCAGTAAAGAAATGGATTTTAGTCGAACAGAAATGAAACTAAATGGGAAATGTGATTTTGAACTGCTAAAATGATTTCGACTACTACGACGGATTTTTTTTTTTTAGTTGCTAGACGAAGAATGTGTTGACCAACAGAGGGTCTGACTTGTGAGAAGACGGAGAACTTGCTTGTTTTTAGTTCCCCCTCGGTGGGAGCTTGTTGATTCGAAGGTCTATTTCGCCCCATATATTTCCCCCCTTCTATACCGTTAAATTAACCAAACCAATCCAAAACCGATTGAATTGTTTTAATTTCTTTTAAAAGGTGAAATACGGGTGATTAATTACTGAAAAAGATTATTTTTTCTAAATTATTCATTCTATTCAAGGTATTTTCTTTTTTCATTCTTCCCTTTCATTACGGAATTTCTAACTTATTCATTTTTTACGTTTATTTTCTTTTTATTTATTTATTGGATTTAATGTTTCTGATTCATCAACGTTTTTCCTAATTTATTTTTCCTCATTCAGGTTTCATTTAATTTTCTTATTTTCCTCTTTATTCGATTTTCTTGTTTTCCTCTTTATTCGATTTTTCTTGTTTTTTTTCTTGTTTTCCTCTTTATTCGATTTTTCATGGTCTTTGTTTTTCCTTTTTGTCTTTATTTATTCATTGACTTTCAATTTATTTATTTTTATTCATTTGAGATATATTTTTCTTAATTTTATTCAGGAAAACCTCTCATTGACTTCATTGTTTATTCAATTTACGAGTACAAAATAAAAAAACACCCTCCGAGCAAGGTAAACATAGATTTTTGAAACATATTGCCTGTAAAAAATTATGACAGTAAAAAATTCAATGTCAGTGAGTTTGTACCCTAAGTAAGTAAAATCATCAAATTCATTAAAGGATTAAAAAATAAAACAATTTGAAATGTAAACTTTAAATATGTATTAAGATAAAAAAAAAACTATATATAGATATATAATACCAGTCATGTATTTATTAAAACTTGTTTTAAAAAACAATGAGGACTGTCTAATGTTGCATGTTCAAATTTTGAGTGTATTTATTCTGTTATGACGATTTCGGGTATAGTGACGTAAGCAGTGACGTAATTTTTGTTACAGACAAAAACCAGAAGCGAATTTCCATTATTAAGATATATGTGTGTATAAGAAAGGGCATATTGTGTCTTAGAGGAAACCCATTTTCTAATTCCATAGAGAGAATCCAGTTTTGCTCTCTGGAATTTCAAATTTATTTTCGCAATGCAAAGTCATAAACAATAGTCGCACTTTTAGAAGACAACACCACACACACACACACACACACACACACACACACACACACATATATTATATATATATATATATATATATATATATATATATATATATATTATAGAGTGTGTGTGTGTGTGCCAATTCACATATGTACAAGGTGTCAAAGTATCGAGATTTTTTGTATTTTTTGACACACCTTGTATTCTGAAAAACTTAACGTTACATTCATTGTTTATTTCTATCTTGGTAAATACAGCTTCAATCTGGATAATTCTATGACAGACCTTGTATATACACGTAAGTATGAAAGTAAGTAAACAATGTGTTTATTTTTATATGGCCTTTTTAGCCGACAATATTTGGAGGATATCTGCTTAATTGAAGATACCTAATTTTGAAAATTAATTAGTAATAATTAATGAATATAGGCGGGCATGTATGTTCTAATGTAAGGCTATACAAATCGAGAAATGTCAATCCCTGTGGTTTCAATATTATATCGCAGGTATAGACATGGGAGAATGTGACTCAAAACCTTGACTGCCAAGCTGACAGGCGGGACTCTAAACCATTACACCAGCTGGATTTACCAGATTTTTCGTTTGTTTTGTATTTAGTTATATTTCCCTTTTGGTGAATATATGGAAAGTAAGTATACAATGTGTTTTATTTTTTATATGGCCTTTTTAGCCGACAATTTTTGGAGGATATGTGCCTAATTGAAGTCATATGAAAATTAATTTCTTTACCCCGTCAATTATGTATGCTTATTCCTATCTTAAGATTTTTTTTCTCTTCATTTGAGCTGCAATGTTTCTTCATTTTTGCTTTCATCTTTTATTTCTTAATTTCTTTTTTTATTCTTTTGTCAGGGACACAATTTCTTTTCATTTTTCTCATCTATACTTGTATATTTCCTCTTTCTCCATTTCCTCTTTCTTCCTTTTAATCTCCGAATGTTTTCTTTCCATCTACCTTCCCACCCTTCTCTCTTTTCATCTACTCTTCCACCCCTCTCTCTTTCATCTATCTCCACCCCTCTCTCTTTTCATCTACTCTTCCCACCTCTCCCATTATCCCTCCCTCTCTCTCTTCATCTACCTCTTCCACCCCTTCATCTCTATCTCTTTCCCACCCCCTCTCTCTTCTTCACTACTCTCCCACCCCTCACTTTCTTTGCATCTTACTTTCCCCTCACCCCTTCCACCCCTCATTTCTTTGCATCTACTCTTCCCACCCCTCACTATTCTTGCATCTACTCTTCTCACCCCCTCTGTCTTTCCATCTATCTTCTCACCCCTCTCTGTCTTTCCATCTACTCTTCTCACCCCTCTGCCGAGACCGCTATTTGTTCACCTTTCACTGCACAATAGTGGCAGCTGTGTCACATTTGCAACTTTTAAGTCACCCTTGGCAGCCCACATTACCGAAATGCACCATAAAACATAACATCTCCGAATTACTTCGCGGCCAATCCATAAGGAAAACGCCAACTTTCTAAGAAGAATTCGTGTCCCATCAGTTGTGCGAGAAATGGACACACTATTAAC
This sequence comes from Doryteuthis pealeii, assembly GCA_023376005.1. Lineage (NCBI taxonomy): Eukaryota > Metazoa > Mollusca > Cephalopoda > Myopsida > Loliginidae > Doryteuthis > Doryteuthis pealeii. Next base: position 5,973 of record JALAJA010000573.1, on the reverse strand, counting down.
AATTGTTCGTTTCCGCTGCCAATTTCTCTCTGAAGTTATCTCCTTGCCATTTAGAAATGTTTCACCATCTTACATTTAAAGTAGTCTGTGCGAAACGACATTAGATTGTTTTATAGATTCGTTTAAAAGTCAATCACGTGCAGAAGTTGTCTCCACGATGTCCGGGCCAAAGTGGACCTGGAAGTAATGGCAATGAAGGGATACTTCAATCTCTTTACCATTAGATGCAGTTTAATGGCTATACTCTTTTATGGAGGAGATATACAGAGGATAAAAGTCCAAAATAGAACAATTTCAAATTCACCTGGTCTTATTGAAATTAATATATTATATGAGTCAGACGAACCTACTATTAGTTTCTTCAGGGCTAAAATCAGATTTTAGACCCTGAGAGGCTTTATGCGAAACTAATAGTAGGTTCGTCCGACTCATTAGATTATCTTTTTATTATCTATTATTATTTGCTCTACTTAGGTATCGAGCACTTTTACTTATTAGCTTTCTCCTAGCGGATTATATAATATATATATATATATATATATATTTATATATTAAATTGTTTTTTCTTTTGGCCAAATACTGTACAAAGATTTTTTTGTTGGTACGAATATCTTGGTTATTTTCTTTTTTCCAAAATTTCTTCTTCCTGGGTAATGTTTGTAATATATTTTTACAATCAAACTATTTGCTGGTTTTTTTCTCACCAACACGCTTGGCATATTAAATTATATATATATAATCCAATTGCCGCTTTAACTTTCTCCGTCGCAGTGAGCGTCAGTAAATAATCCAAAGTGCTCAATTATTAAAAATATAGAGCAGTAATAATACTAATAATATTGTTAGATGGAAATAAAGGGTCTACCATGGTTTCAATCAAAAAAATGATTTCCTCGGGACCCTACTCTACTAAAATTGAGAGAAAAATAACGTAGCGTTCAACCTTATCATCCGATAAATATCTTCAATTTTACCTAAGGAATTACATCGACTTGGTTAATGTAGAGTAGGGTCCTGAGGAAATCATTTTTTGATTGAAACCATGGTAGAACCTTTATTTTCATCTAACCATAATATATCAGACTATATATATATATATATATATGAGAGAGAGAGAGGAGAGAGTTTCTAAGTCGCTTTAAATTTCTGATCAAAATCTATTCAAAAACAATTACATAAAGTCAAAATTACTACTATTCTTTCAAAACCGGGACGCCAATTACTGACAGTTATTATACTAATCCCTTTCAACTAGTAAGAAATTAATCCGAACGAAACTGGTAAGTCAGCATAATTTCTGAAGATTAACCCTATTTGAATTTTTTGTTTCACTATATTTTTTATGCTCCAAAAACCCACTACATTTTTTTTTAAAACCTTATCAAATACGTGAAGCATACGCGCAAACCTCATAATTTTATATATAATATATATGTGAGATGAACCAGTGAATGTGCTGAAAATACTTGGTAAAACAAATAAATTATGGCAAACACCTTGCCAATTCAAGCCTGGTAATGTATCATTCGGCACTTAGAAAGTACTAAATTTGCCAACAAATGTCTTCTCAGTTCAACCACAACCAAACACACACACCACACACACACACTATATATATATATATATATATATATATATATATATATATATATATATATATAATTTACATTTACATGTTCTTATATTCATTTCTCTCTCTTCATAATGTTTGTATGATTTATCTACTTGTTTCTAAATGAAATATAGCCTCTACCTGTCGAAACTCTCGCTTCTGCACTACTGAATTTTATATGAATAATAAGTAAATGCATCGCAGCACTTCTTGATTGACAGTCCTCTGTTAATTTTGATGAGCTCTACCTGCCCCAATATGCATTAGGCAATTTAATTTGTGTGCATCAAGCTGACGCCGGAGAGGAAAAATGAATCAGAGGCTCCAAGAAGAATCAATATATTTTTTTCTTACTTTCTCTTCTGTCAATTACTATGAAAACATTTTATGATTGCACCTAACGAAAACACAAAAAAACATTATTACTAATTCCTTGATGTGGTCACTCTCAACTTGTTGTGTCGAAACATGGAATGTAGATTATTAGATCGTGGGAATGCTCTAGTTTTGGCTGCTGAGTAATTATAGTTAGATGGAAAGCCGGAGAGTGTCCGTTTGTTTGTTGGGAACAAATCCATTTTCTTGATTACTTTGTGCAAAGGACATTTATAGACACTCGTTACATATTACGTAAACAGCACATGTTTTCACTTCAATTACTTCCGATGATGCCCTTGATTCGACTATGTACGGATATATAATGTCATTGATTTCAATAAAAAGGTTACTATAAAACGTTTTGTCCAGTAAGACTATATCCTGCTCTTGGGGACATACAATATCTCTCTCATTTTCCTTCCTTCCTCCCCATCATCTCTCTGTCTCTCTTCTCTCTCTCTTTAATATTAATTCTTATATTATATATATATTTATATATTATAATATATATATTAGATATTCGTATATTTACAAGCACATATTTGAACTTACCAAATCGATTCTCTTGTCAATGCCTATAATAAAAGTATTATATCGACATAATATAAATGCATTGCACATCCGTTTCTTTAGGACCATATATTCCCGACTTTTAGTAAGGAACCTATATGAAGGAAACTATAGAGGTTTGTAGAGGACATGTGGTTTTATATAGAAGGTAGAAGGACATGTAGGTTTTATATAGAAGGTTTGTAGAAGGACGACTTGTATAGAAGGTTGTAGGAAGACATGTAGGTTTTACATATAGAAGGTTTGTACATAGAAGGTTTGTAGAAGGACATGTAGGTTTGTTTATATAGAAGTGATAGAAGGTTGTGTATAGAAGAAGACATTTAGAAGGTTGTAGAAGGACATGTAGCTCTTGTATAGAAGGTTTGTAGAAGGACATGTATGTATAGAAGGTTTGTAGAAGGACATGTAGGTTAATAGAAGGTTTGTAGAAGGACATGTAGGGTTTATATAGAAGGTTTGTAGAAGGATGTAGCTCTTGTATAGAAGGTTTGTGAAGGACATGTAGCTCTTGTATAGAAGGTTTGTAGAAGGACATGTAGCTCTTGTATAGAAGGTTTGTAGAAGGACATGTAGCTCTTGTATAGAAGGTTTGTTTAGAGGACATGTAGCTCTTGTATATCTTCCTCCTGTCATCTGAAGGAGTGATATTTTGAAACTTCTCCAAGGTGTTTCTCCCCGAAACAAAGCTAATACGCACCTTTTATTTATTTATATATATATATATATATATTAGTATACTGGTTCAAGTACCTTGATGATATAATTTACATTTAATATATTTGGGAAAATGGTGTAAAAGTATTTCTCTATACAAGTTTCAAGCAAAAGACTTTGCTTCTACATAAATAAGAAAATAAACTCTAAAATCACTATTACTAATAGCATATCGAACCTACTATTCAAGGCGTGAAAAGCCAGAACACTAGCTACGCATTATATCGGATATTCTGAAAGTATTCCAATTTGTGACTCTGCACTCCCTGACGTTAATTCCTCAAAGAAAGAAATCGATGTTGTCCAAATAAATTATAATTGGAAAGCATGTACAATCTATAAACATGAATGCAGAAAAATAAAGCGACCATTTTTGAGAATCAATCGGGGCTTAACAGGAATTTAATGATAAACTTGTTCACTTTCAAGCTCGCTTAACAATTAAAGAAATGAAGGAAAACAAAAAAGGAATCATGAATAAAATTTTTGAATAACGAATGGGGGTAAAATGGTGAATAAAACGGTTTACGAAATTTAAGCATTTTTATTTCTTTCTCTTAGTTTCTTTCGACTTTACTTTCTTTTTCCTACTAATTATTTTTTTAATGTATTCATTCTTGCTATATGTACTTTCTATCTTTATTTTCTATTCTATTGTGGAGGCGCGTTGTACAATGGTTTGAGTCGTGGGAAATGGACTCGTCAATCAGAGTTCATATCCGGGTCGAGGCTGTTTTCAGTTCTTATTGCGCTAATACCCTTGGGAAAGGTATGCATGAAAATAATCCCACTCCAGCTATGAGTAAATACTTGGAAAAACTAGACTCTAACCTTCGTTAGGTAACCAGTTTAGGAGAAGGAAAACTTTGAATTCAACCTTTTAAGCTCCGCTTAAGAAATCGACCTTGTATCACATCCCTTCGTACGGGAGGGGTTGGTTACTATATATCTATTGCTATCTTTTCCTCCCTGTTTGTCATTTTCTGTTATTTTTATTTCTTATATCTACTGAACACTAGTCTATAGTTTCTTTCTTTCCCTTATGATTTATATTTGATATTTTTGTTCTTTATTTTTCTATATTTATTTTCTTATATCAATGTCAGTTCATATTCTTTCCTTTCTGTGTGATTTTTTATAACCATTTACTTTGTTTATTCCATTCTTTGTTCAGTTTCTTTTTATTTTTACCATTAAGTTTTAAAAAATCATCCGCTTTAGCTTCCTGATTACCAAGTTAATTTTTGTTTACGATTTAGAATTTTGTTCCTGGTGTCAGGTTGGCAGTAATGTCAAAAAACAATAATAGAGAATTAGAACATACAAAAACAAAACGAAATTTCAACTTGCCCTTATTAATAAATATAATGAATAACTTATAAAAGCAAAATTGATAACAAGTTCGTATAAAACACTAATAAACAAACCAAAACGAATAAGAATTTAAAATAATAAAAATGTAAAGTAAACCTAAAACAAATCGGATAACGGAAAGAAATTAATCAAATAAAACTAAATTCTAAGTACGCTTTTAACATGTGTTTTTGGAGAATTCTTTATCCCATAATTTTATGCAATTTTTTAACGTTATTTCAAACGCATCACTGAATGATTCAGAGTTTACTGTGGCACAATTAACATAAGAGAGGGAGGTGAATAATTAAAACAAAATTAAAACGCAAGGAAACTCTCAGTATTTCTAACGCTCGTCTAACGAAAAGGAAGTTAGTATTTAACTTTGAGAATCCAACAATAACGAAATGATCTAATGACGTAAAATCATTCGTATAGATTGAAGTAAGTAGACTATTGGTTTAAACAAAAAAACTAATCACAACTGAAATTGTGCTCAAAGCAGTTACAATTTGACATTCAGGAATATTCGTTTGAGTGATTACATTTCTTGAGTACTGATTGGCAGTAGTATTATGGTGCCAGATAAATAAGCTACCTTCTGCACTAGGTTGCTACAATTACAAGATCCAATTGAGTTACGGCTTGCTTGCTGCCTTGTCTGTCAATTCGACGGTAATTTGAATATTGCTTCTTTCATGACAAATGAATAAACCAATTAATCCTGTTACTTAAAACGTCAAATTATTTTAAAATCGTTTTCAAAATGAATATATCCTTTCTTGATTAATCATTCCACTGCATTCGATGGTTTCGGATGGGGGATCAGAGACAGAACACCTCTTCAAAAACCTAATTTTCTATTCAACATATTGAACCGTTGGAAATCAATAGGAACAAGCTTGTTGACTGGGTCTTTAGAATACACCGACTGCACCTCTGCAGTCATGTAAATCCCCTCAATTGGACCACCTGTTGGTCGTGGGACCCTTGTGGCTGAACAGTCCATGACATGACACTCCACTTTGGACGTTTCTTCGCCCTAGACGAGCGGTCGGAGAGGTCGAGTCTCAGTGTCCTGGGTATTACGTTAACTCTATTGATGGTGAAGTTCCAGTTTTGGAGTTCATTACCTTAATCTCAATTCCACTATGACTTAGAGTTATGTACCTGATAGGGTCCCATCATAGTTTAAATAGAAGTGAGCTTTAAAAAATGTATTTTTTTAAAAAAAATTTTTAGTATACAAAAAAAATGAATACCTTCAAGAGAGAATAAACAAATCTTCTTTGGCATAAATAAACCCAACAAGGGTTAAAGTGCTCATATATCAAAACATAGAG
>JALAJA010000572.1:0-17354 GCA_023376005.1 Doryteuthis pealeii | reverse complement strand
TAACTATGGGTAAATAGTGGGTAGACTGGCCTCTTTAACCTTTGTATGGGCAAACATTGTTAGAGAAAGAAAGCTGAATTTAAACCTGTTAAGCTCAGATTTAAAATAGACAATTTGTCACATCATGATTGTGCAGAGGGGTTGGTATTGAAAATGGAAATGAATCTGATAAATTGTCAAAATAAAGGAAGAAAATGTTGAATGAACCATTAAACCAATTTTATCCATTTAAAATTTTCTTTCCTTTATTTATTTATCCTTTCAAACACACACACACACACACAATCATATATATATATATATATATATATATATATATATACATATACATATATATATATGTATATGTATATATATATATATATATATATATATACATACATATATATATATACATATATGTATGTATTATACATATACATATATATGTATGTATATATACATATACATATATATTTATATACACTTATATATATATAATGTATATATACATATATATATATACATATATATATATATATATATATAATACATATATTATGTATATATACATATATATATGTATATATACATATATATATATATATACATATATACATATATATATATTATATGCATATACAATATATATATATATTGGCAATATATACATATATATATGCATATATAATATATATACATATAATATATATATATATATATATATATATATATATATATACATATATATAGTATATATACATATATATATATATATATATATATATATATATATATATATATATATATATTTATATAGATATATAGACAGTAAGAACAGAGAATATGAACAAACTGAGATAGTAAAAATTGATACACACACACACACACACACCAGATATAATATATATATATATATATATATAATATATATATAATATTATATATATAAAACTAGATATAACTAGATAGATATGATTAGACTGAGATAGATCTATTGATAGATAGTATGAACTGATAGAAGCATAGATAGATAAATTGATAGATAGATTGATAGATATGAACAGGCTGAAACAGATAGATAGACATATAGATATATAGATGGAATATTGCTATTTGGATCAGTTCTCAATCATCTCATTGTGATTATGTATTTGTTAGCTGAAGACTTTGATGTTCAGCCTCCAAGCTATGATCAAGATGGAAAATGGATCAATAGAAGGAGATATGAATTGTAAATATAGTAAATGTCATATATGCTTGTGGCCAATATTTGGTCTGGAGATGTGGATATATAAATCTATGTAAAATCATTGTCCATGAATGGATTCTTGTATTCAAACAGGGAAATAGAAGATTCAGGAATACCTAAGAACAGTAATTTCAATAGACTCACTCACATACAGACACACACACTTGCACATGCACACACAGACACACACACAGATGCAGACACAGATAAGACGCAAGACAGACCACACATACTTGTATATATCCAATTTCAATAGCACTCCACACTGCACATACATATACCACACACAAACACACTCACATACACCCAACACACACACCACAAACACACAAACACCACCACACACACAACACAAACACACACACACACACACATACACACTGTATATATCCAATTTAAATAGCACTCACTCACATACAACTCACACAGACACACGCATACATATACACACACACACACACTCATATGCACATGCACACACACCAACTTGTATATATGCAATTTTAATAGCACTCACTCACACCAACACACACACACACCACACACACACAACACACACACACTTGTATATATCCAATTTCAATAGCACTCACTCACATCACAGACCACACACATACACACTGTAATATCCATTTCATAGCAGCTCACTCACACACACACACACACAGACACACTACACACACTTGTATATTCAATTTCAATAGCACTCACTCACACACACACTGACACACACAGCACACACACACTTGTATATATCCAATTTCAATAGCACTCACCACATGCACATACATATACACACACACAAAACACTCATATGCACATGCACACACACACAAACTTGTATATATCCAATTTCAATAGCACACACTGACATAACACACACACACACATACACACTTGTAATGTCAATTTCAATAGCACTCACTCACATACACACACACACACACACACACACACACAACACATCACACTTGTATATATCCAATTCCAGTAGCACTACACACATACACACACACTCTCTCATATGCATGTGCTCACACACATGCACACGTGTACAGATACACACACATACATCCACATGTATATATCTAATTTCAATAGCACTCACACACATACACTTGCACATGCTCACATGCACACACAGAAACACACACATACAAACATACACCCATATGAACATGCACACACACACACACTTGTATATTCCAATTTCAATAGCATGCATACACACACACGCAAACACATACACATATGCACATGCACATACTCACATGTATGTGCACACATTCAAATATATCCACAATAGTGAATGAATTGAATATAGTATGAACTTTTGTTAAGTACCTATTAGAAATCAGTAGCCTGTCACAATACTTTCTAGTATCTGCATCAAAGACACTTCAAGGTGGCCTCCTAGGTGTTAGAATAATTTATTTTCATTGGAAAGTTCTGTAATCTTTTGTAAAGAAGCTTCATAATATATGATTATATATAATATATATATTATATATATATATATATGTGTGTGTGTGTGGAAAGAGGATTGGAAATGAATCTGCAGATTTGGTGGAGATGTTAAAGAACAAGAACAAAACTCAGAGCAAAAGTGTGTAGGATATATTTTGCTAGAACTTTGAGCTTGGCATCATCAGTCGTTTTAATGAATTATCAGGTTATCATATAAGTGTTTTTATGAAGGAGTAGTGTGACGGGAGGAGGTGGATCAATTGCAGTCTTGTAAGATTTTAGGAGTGAAGGATTGAATAAATCTGACAAAATGTGGTTGAGAATAGAGGAAAATGTGGATATAACAACACAAACAAACTAATTCAATTGATATTTTGCCTCATTATTGGCTGAAGTTTTTCAAAACTTTTGACTTAAGTGCTTGCACATTCTGTTTTTTATAGTGAACAGGTAAATGGGTAAGGGTGAGAGAAAAAGGGGAGTTTTTTTGTGTGTAGTATAGAGAAAGAAAGTCGGTTGGGCTTGGTATGTGGGGAATGGTATTTTTATTTTTATGGGGTCAGTCAGTTGACTTTTGAAGTTCAGCCTCCAAGCTATGATGAAGATGGAAAATGGTCAATAGAAGGAGAATTGTGATATTTAGAGTGTAGGTCAAAATATATATATATATATTATATATATATAAAATATATAAAGTAAAAGTAAAGTTGGGGCGGCCTAAAGTCGGTATCAGCCAATCAGTGAGGGAGTCTATCCCTTTTCACTGCGCTAGACCAAGGAGATTATTTTAGCCGTCTGAGGTGGAGCGCACACTACTGTCAGCTCCTTACTTTACCGCGCACAGATCACTGTGCTACTCATATGCTGAGTTGGCGAGAACCGTTATCGAACTAGGACCTTGTGGTTTCTAGCCGAACGCTCTACCGACTGAGCTAACCTGGCCCATATTTTTAAAAAATTCTCTTCGGTTAACATTTCTAAAAATTCTCCGTTTTTCCCCAACAAATTTTTTCATTCAAAATAAAATTTCACTCCGATGAAGGTCGAATCTTCTCTTGTGTGCGGAATATTTTCACAGATAACTGACCGAAACAACATGTGTAAGTGATATTGATTAAATTCAAATCTTTTATTATCCATTTGTTCTTTGTTCTTTCTTTTTTCTTTATTCATTCTTCCTCATATATGTATTATATATAATATATATATATATATATATTATATATATATACTATGCATAGACAATATAATTCAAATATGAAATAAGCCAGGTGAGCTAGTATTCAACAAATTGTGTTGAGTACTAGCTCAGGATTGACATTTAATATCATATTCAATTATTTGATATTCATTATTTGTTTGTGAAATATTATACATTTTTTTTTCTGCCATTAATTTTGTACATAAATTAAATTGATTGGTTTTTTACAGGGATGTCAACCCCTTGTTGGTTATTTTATGCTAAAGACATTGTTTTCATTCTTGATGGTTACTCGTTACAAACAAGGGCAAGTCAAAAGTTTCAAGATATGTTGGTTGGTTGGATTTTATAGTATGTCAACTCTTTGCGGGTTATTTTATGCCAAATATTGTTTTATTCATTCTTGATGGTTTACTGAAATTTCTTTTAGAAAGCCATCACCTTCTGACACCTATCTGATAAAAAAAAGGGTGGAGATTGCCATAGCAATAGAGTAGGGACAATCTATAGGTGCTAGGGCTTGATGTGACTAGCCAAATTGATTGGAGGAGGCTTCGTCACTTGGCTGTTTAGCCTGAGTGAAGTGTTGCATGTCATGGACCACTGCCAAATAATCACTTCATCCTTAAGATGTCACTTGTTTCTTTCAAATGACTTATCATACACCCAGGATTAACACAGGGATTGTTGGAATTTTTTGTATGTATATAAGGCATGGGGTAAATGGTAACTTCCATTTATAGACTCGCCTATGGGCACCTGACCTGGGAGAGATTCCTATTGTCCATCCACTGGCAGTGGCTGCTGCTGCTGTTGTTATATTTATACTAGTCTGATTCTTAACCTTGGCTCATTGCTATTTGGATCATCTTGGACGTCGGACTTACAAAAAAATACTATAACACCGGATACTTATTGGCTTGCTTACTTAATTTACTACATCTGGAACCAAGGATGGCGGCGCAGATACTCAACAGATAACAAACTAGATAATTAGTTATTAATGGTTTATCTTGCTTTCCTCATGATTTCTTGCATTTCACCTTGTCATCATTGCTTTCCATAAATACCCTTAAAAACAGAGCATATAAATATAGTCTGGTTGTTTTACAAAAATTTGCTTATGTGAAAGATGCATCAAAAGGCTAAAACAGCCCAGCTAATACAAATGATTATTCAATATATGTTTGGATTTTTTGTGTATGGTGATTATCTCCCATATGTTGATTATTCTCAAGTAATATGATTGGTTTTGTTTTGTGGCATATCAAACCTTTTCAGGTAATTTAATGCCAAATTATTTTTGGTAAACAAAGACTGCTTACAGTACTTGCTGTTGTTTAAGTGGTCACCAAATACTTATTCAGTTACACAATTGTCCTGATGTTGGATACTCATTCTTATTTCTCCTTATGTCTTCTATCTTCTATCTTCTCTGGCTTCTCTGTGGTTCTTCTCATCATGGTATTCGTATTTCTCCACTTCTGTCTTTGATCTTATAAAATTAGGAACACGGAGACCTGTACACATAATTTTTATTACCCTGATTCTAACATAACCAATGTGCATGGGGGAAGACAAGCACAGAACACAAATATGCGTTTAGTGACAAGGGCTCTCTCATTGATTCTCTATAATTCTAACTTTTCCAGGGATTTGCTTGGTCATGTAATTCAATCAACCAATCAGAACCCTGTTTGGCTGAACCTGGGTTTAAAACCTGCCTGTCAAATCTTAGGGGATTTGTGTTAACCGTTAAATTTAAATCCTAAACTTCATTACAAAATGATAGGCTATGCCTATTTATTATGTAGCATTAAATATGTCAGGAAATAATTTTGGTGAGTGTGAGAATTCTTTCAAGTTGTAACCGTGTCAATACTACTATATGGTTGCACCACTTGGATTTTAATACAATGCCTGGAGAAAAGCTAGATGAACACTACTCAATAATGCTGTTTTGAACAAATCCTGGAAGCAGCTCCCTACAAAACAGCAGCTGTATGGCCACCTTACTCCCATCTCAAAAACCATCCTTCCAAGTAAGATAAACAAGACATGCTGGGTACTGCTGGTGAAGTATTGACAAACTCATAAGTGACATCCTCTTATGGACTCTTACACATTAACCCACCTTACATTCATCAATGCTGCATGGACACTGGATGCCATCAAGATGACTTGATAAGAGTCATGACTGATAGGGACAGATGTTAAGAGAGAAAGCCAAGGAAATATTTGCTATTTGCACAACTTGATGAAATAATGTCAAGTAGTCTTTTGTCAGTTTTAATGATTGATTGATTAATTCTAATGGCATGGCAACCTGTCTAGGATTATTTTATGTGTACAGGTTAGGGAATTGCATTCATTGTATGTTTATATCTACATTTTTGTTTTGATATTTATTAAGGTATATTTTTGCACATGGTCCTATCGAATGATTATAATTTTTAAACAGATCTATTTGAACTATAGATACAACTACTCCAGGGCATAGTGAACCTAGGAGTAATGACAATGAAAGAGTACTTCACACTCCCCAGCATTCTAGAAATTAGTGTTATACCTAGGACATTTTTGGTCATGCCATCATGGTGTAATAGTTAGCAAGCTAGTCTTGCAGATCCATTAAAATAGTAAGTTTGATCCTCACTGGATGCTCTATACTTGTGTCACATCCTACCTGTGGTGAAGGATTTGAGTAAAGAGAAGTCATCCCATCATGGTGTAATGGTTAGCTAACTAGTCTCGCAGATCCATTACTAATAAATAGAGAGTTCAATCCTCACTGGATGCTCTATACTTGTGACCTTGTGTCACATCCTACCCGTGGTGAATGTTTTAAGTAAAGAGAAGTCATCCCATCATAGTGTAATGGTTATTGTCATAATGACATGGTGAGATAAATTCAAATGGTGGACAAGACTGGTTGCATTTCACATAGCACTAATAGCCTTGGGACGGGTATAAATCCAACTATTCTCCTCCCAGCTATGGGTAAATAGTTGGGCAAACTGGGCTCTTTAATCTTGATTAGGCAACCAGTCTAGGAGAAGGAAAACTGAACTCAAACCTGTTAAACTCCACTTAAGAAATTGACCTTGTGAGACATCCTGCTTGTGAAGAGGGGTTAGTAAATATGTATACTTGCAATCTTATATAATATATATATATATATGTGGGGAATAGGTCAGATAAATAACTATGAAGGATTGAGGGATCTTATCCTTCTACAGGAGGATATGGTCAGAGTATTGTGGTGGTGCATGGTATAATGGTTACCATTGTAAAGAAATGGACATAACAAGATGAGTTCAATTTCTGGGCCTGGCTGTTTGCAATTCACATAGCACTAATACCCTTGAGAAAGGTATGAATCCAACCAGTCACCCTATAGCTATAGGTAAATAGTAGGATAGGCTTGGCTCTTTAACCTTGGTATGGGAACTAGTCTAGGAGAAGAAAAACTGAATTCAAACCAAAAGGGTTGATTGCCTCAACCTATTGCCCTTATAGCTAACCCCAATCCTTATCATATGTGTGCTAGAAGGTGGTGGTGAGGGTCTACATGTCCTGGGAATTACATTAAACTTTATCTGATGGTGAGTTCCAGTTTTGGAGGTTTGGGGAATGTGGAGCACCTCTTCATCACCATTGTTCTCTGGTCCACTCTGACCCGGAGTGGTAGTACCTGTTAGGGTCCCATCTATGGATTAAATAGAAAAATGTATTTATAAAAAAATTGTATTATTCATCATTAAGAATTGATTTTATTCAAAACTTTATCGCATAAATGACCAGTGAGTTGATATGCCGTAAAACAAAACAAAATCAAACCAAACCAAAGGGGCTCTCTTCTTGTTAATCAAAACTACTCCCCCTCCTCCTAATTAATTATTTTAGAGTATACTATGCCCCGTCGATTGGATGGTAATTTTTAGTAGTAATTCTTACAAAAGGTAAATAGCATCACATAAGGGTTAACGTTCTGTGAAATGTTTTTCTTATATTTTTAAACTGTAGAGAGTTGGAAGAAAAATTTTCTTTTGTTTTTGTTTTTTATTTGTTGCTTTGAATGCTTTATTTCTGTCTGGCTAGATTTTGGCAACACTAAATTTCATCAGAAAGAGATTTTTCAATTTGTAGAAGACAAGATATGGCTGTATATTAAAAACAAAAATGAAGAATATTTTCTGGGTTCGGATCAATATGTTATATGCCAATTTGCCTGAAGTGTTGTGAAAAGTACGTTCTTCAAAAAAATTTAAAGCAGAAATGTTATGAAACAGACATGATAGAGCATTTCAGAATATTTCCCATCACAAGAAATTCAGACAAACAACATCATCAATCATCCCATCTCATCTCAGTGTAGACAGATATCCCTGAAATCTCTTGCCAACCATCTCCATCATTCATTATTTCCGGGAGGTCTTCTGCACAGCATCCAGTTATCACGCAAGTTGGTCAATTGCTGGATGGCCACATTGGATGTACAGTACTGGTTTCCACAGGAATATGTTGCTTATGAGATTCGTCCTTGCTTCTCCATCAGTGTCCAGCATTTTTGTTCATCTCACTCGGAATGGCTGTACAGCTGCTTCCTTGTGGGGTGTTGTTTTCAAGACTTTGTCAAGATTGCACACAGCATTTTGTGCAGCTTTCCGCTCTAGCTTATTCGCCCAGGCACCTCGCTAGGTCCAAGGTGCACCATACAGTGGCACTGATACAACTACAGCTTGGAGAATTGTTGTTTAACTTGTCAATGAAATTGGATTTCTCATATTGACTTACTACAAACATATATTAAATACTAATAGTTGTAAAAGATTTCAAATGTAAATAGAAAGAAAAAAATTAAAATATTTTAACAAATATCCATTAAGTGCACTTCTAACAATTTTTAATAAAAATGTTAATATTCTTGTTAAAGATACCAGGATTGTATTATTTTTATAGAAAATTAGTCAAACAATTATAGAGCAGGAATAAAACCTAAATAACGTTTTGTCACCTTCTCATATCAATCCCTTGACTATAAGTTTCATGTATTTCTATTAAAAAAAAGTACAATCCTCAGGTGAAGCGTGTTATATATATATGCCGGTTTAGGTCAGTTGGATTGAGCATTCCACTTAAAACCACAAGATTTCTGAGTGAAGTACCAGTCTTCATGCATGGAGTAGCACAAGCTCGGTTCGTTATTAAAGTGGGTACTGATGGTAGGTATGTGCTTCACCTCAAATGCCAAAGATAATCTCTCTTGTTCTATGCTAGTGAAAGAGAATAGAATTCTCCTTGCAGTCTGGTTTTTACAACAATAGGCCACACTCCTGATTTATTTACTTACTATCACCATCATCAACCTGTGCCGATTCAACGGATACTCATGATTCTCTCTCTCTTTTCACTAGCAAATATATCACCCTCCGGGTGCAAGTATTTAGGTTTTAATATAATAAAATATCATATTAAATTAGAAAGGCCAATGAAAACTGAAAAAAATGCAGATAACATGATTTGGACAGAGGGGTATGATTGAAAATAGAACAACTTTGAAACTAACTCTTCCATCATTTCAATCACTCCTATTCCTAATTTAACTATTTAGTTAAAATAGGAAGTAAGAATAATATTACAGTTATTTCTTTTAAGATTTATTGAAGAGGGAATTTTGCTCATATTCAATAAGATAAAACCAAACAATTAAAATCAATAATATAAGCATATATTTATTAAAAATCAATTTTTAAGATCAATATGCAAATTAGCCTTCCCATTCACACTGTAATCCCATTATTGTTGTATATATAAATACAATTGCATTTATTGTATGTAATATGGTCAACAGTCTTAATGATGTAAAAACAATTTTATTAATAATTGAGGTTTAAATAAAAATAAAATCATGGAAATGGGATGCAGATAACAAAGGGAATTGTGATTTGAGTAGTTAATATAGTTCGGTTACAGACAGAAAAACACCACAATCTCCATTATAATAAGATTATCAAAATAATCAGACTAAGCTTCAACTACTGATACATCCAACACTTTTAAATCATCTTCTGCATTCTCCTCAGAATGGCATAGCCAAATACCCTGCTGGATGGTGTTGGTGGATTTTATGCATTCAAACTCTTGGGTTATTTTATGCCAAAGACATTTGGTTTTATTCATTCTTGATGTGCATTTCAACATTTTTTTAGACTCAATTTATTATAAAAAACATTTTTTAACTCATTTTCTTATCCATAAGATGTGACTCTAAAACAGGTACTACCACTTCGATCAGAGCGACCTGGGAGTAATGGCGATGAAGGTTACTCCACGGAGCTCCAAAATTGAAACTTCACCATTAATACAATTCAACATCATACCAGGACAATAAGACCCTCAACTACCGTCTTCTATATGATAAAGAGGTGGGGATTTGCCATATTAGCAATAGGGTTGGAGCAATTATATAGGTCCAGGGCTTGATGTGGCCAGTCGATTGATCAGAGGGGTCTCTCTCACTGCCTTCTTATTCTAAACGAGTGCTAAAGGGATGCCAAACACTCGGAATCTTTGTATTAAGCGTTCATTGTGAATGCCAAGCATACAGCATACCATTTCCAAATTTCTGGAAGAGTGAATTGTGTCATCATGCTGCTTTCCTATAGATGAATGAATGAATGGAATAATCATATATTAATATATAATATATATAATTATATATATTATACTTTTTCTCCTTGCAACTAGAACGAAAATATATCAATCATTATTGTAATGCCAAAGTTAAGGTTTTAAATTTTAGAACATTTTTTTCAATCCCAATAAAATTGATAATTGTATAAGTAAAAAACTTACAGTTACCAGCAGTGCTGAGTTTATGTCTACGCTACCCTAACTAAATATATATGCTTTATCACTGTATTGAGCTCTATTTATTTCTTAATAGAGTAAACTATATTATCAAATTGGCCCCCTCCAATCAATCGGCTGGTCACTCAAGCCCTGGCACCTATATGATTTCCCAAACCTATTGCCCTTATGGCAACCCCAACCCCTTTTTATCATATGGGGTGCTAAAGCGGTGGCTGCGGTCTACATGTCCTCCGAAATGACATTAAACTCTATCTGATGGTGAGTTTCCAGTTTTGGAGTTTGGGAATAGTGGAGCACCCCTTCATCACCATTGCTCCCTGGTCCACTCTGACCCGGAGTGGCAGTACCTGTGTAGGGTCCCATCTATGGGTTTTAAATAGAAAAATGTAATTTATAAAAAAATTGTATATATCCATTAAGAATGATTATTTCAAAACTTTATCGCATTAAATGACCCACTGAGGTGATATGCTGTAAAAACAAAACAAACCAAAACCAAAAAATTGGACTTTGTGTCACATCCAGCTCATGTTGAAAAGGTTGAGGAAATACATATATTCAAACAATAAGATCACACATATATATATATATATATATAATATATATATATAATCTTTTTCTCATTAGCCCTAGAACGAAATATATCATCATTATTGTAATGCCTAAGTTAAGTTTTAAATCTTAAGAACATTCTTTTTCAATGCTAAATAATAATGATAATTGTTTAAGTAAAAAACTTACAGTTACCAAGCAGTGCTGAGGTTTATGTTACGCTACCCTAAGATATATATGCTTATCACTATTTATTCCTTAATAGAGTAAACTATATTATCAAAATTGACTTTTTTGTCACATCCAGCTCATGTGAAAGAGTTGAGGAGAATACATACATCAAACAATAAGATCACATCAGCTGTGGATTTCAAAGTAGATTGAATCAATGAAGAGAATCAGTTAAGATTTGGAGAAATCATAACAACTGCCTTTAAGAGCAAAAATGAAAAACAGTTGTAGGAATTTTACCTGTTCTTGATAATTTCCGATTGATTCTTGCACTTTCTCTGCCTTTTGTGTGTGAAGCGAGCCAGTTTTCACACTTCTAATATATCACAGAACCATCGTCAGTCCTTTTATGTATATGCTAATTGTTTTTGGTATATCTATAATTAACTTTTCATTTCTTTCTCATATTGGTGAGTTTGCAGTGTTAGGTTGATCCTATGAGAATACACGCACACACACACACACACCACACACACACACACACACATATATATATATGTGTGTTTACCTTATGTAATCAATGAATTTACCAATTTATTAGATTTGCGTTTTTATATTTATGGCAGAGAATTATTGCATTTATGTCTTTGTATATATATATATATATATTGTATATATATTTACCAACCCCTCCGCACGAGCAGATACGACACATGGTCCAATTCTTAAGCGGAGTTCAACAGGTTTGAATTCAGAGTTTCCTTCTCTAGACTGGTTACCTAGCCATGGTTTAAAAAGAACCAGTCTGCCCTGCTATTTACCCATAGCTGGAGGGAGAGTAGGATTCATACCTTTCCCAAGGTATTAGCATAATGAAATGCAATTACCACGTCCAGATTTGAACTCGGGGCGACGAGTCCATTTCCATGACTATTATATATATATATGTATATGTGTATCTGTGTGATAGTTTATATATAATAGGTTCTATATGTATAAATCTGTGTCTATTGCCTGTATTTTATCTGTACGTGTTGTATATGTTGTGTGTTGTGTGTGTGTGTGTGGGTGTGGTGTGTTACATGACTGCAAATTGAATCTCTTCTGATTTAGTCAATGAAACAAATGTAAATTTCCACCTAACAGGGCCAGAGAAACACTTATTGGATGTTGCCTGAGCAGTGACTTTGGCGAAATGGTAAAAAACTCATCTTGCACATGAGTCCAAGCATGGTGAAATGTTGAGAATCAAAATAACATTTTTGATTGTGTCAGACTAGGATCATTTAAGTAAATCACAATAAAACAAACATGAGTGTACATACATGCATAAAACAATATTATATTACATGTATATATAACATACATGTAAATTGGTAAGAAGATTCTTGAGTTCCACTTGTAGAATAGTGAATGAATTCTTTTGAAATTTATGGTATATAGTTTAATTTATCAAATTTAGTTTAGTCTGGCACAAGGCCAATTCCCAAATGAGTTTTATAATCACCAAAGCATCATAAAAATGTTCCCTTCAAAACAGTTTAGAAAGAACATGTCTTGCTGTATTGATTTCAAAGTGATTGAATCAATGGACAAATCACCAAGAATTTACAAAAGGAATTGTTGTTGATCATCCAACTGCTTATAAATGATTCATTCACTTAGTCTCATCATTGTAATTTAAGAGCTGAATAAGAATTTGAATGACCATTGGAACTGAATTAGGACAAACTGTAGCGGTCATTTGAAGTCAATTCATTGTTGACCAAATCAAAATGGCACAGTAATTCAACTGCACGCTCTTCTCTCTTCTTCTTCTTCTTCTTCTTCTTCTTCTTCTTCTCTTCTCTTCTTACTCTCCTGTGTCATTTAACTTAATCAACAAAAACCTGTGATGGAAATTGAAGATGCTCAAACAAGAATCAAATGACCTGATATAAATTGCATATTGGGACATGGAAACTACAAATGTTAAACTTTGAAAATTGGGGTTCTTCTATTCACTGATGGAAACACCCAAAATCTCTCATTAAGATTTATGTAAATTCTTAATTTTCGTAAATCATGCATGGTTGGATGGAATCATCACAGGGATGGGATTTGGTATCTGTATGTTCAACATGATGAGAAAAGTTATAAAAGCAAATAGTTCTGGTTATTTAACCACATCAAAGCCAAATCATATAAGAAAAAGCTAATTTTTATTGTTGGTTGAATGATGAGGCATTGTTTACTATGAACTCATGGATGCAGACAATACCCCCCCCCCAAAAAAAGAAAAACCCTTCAGTTCTAAATGATGCACTAATATATAAGTAGAGATTAAAGTAGATCTGCCCATATGTCTAGGCTGTAACAGGGGGTGATTCTCCCTTACCATATGCAATATAAATAGAAGCATGGTGGAATCATGTCTTTCGTGCTTTATATGGGCTGCAAAGAGGTTTTTGACTTTGAACTTCAAAAAGTGAAAAAACAGACATCGCTACCACCAAAAATAACCATAGACAACAATATTTGGAAATTTTGAGGCAAGTTGTGGAACTACAAAAAGAAAACATTGCACTCAGGAAGGAACGGCCAAATGACAGCCAAACACATCCTATGTTAGGAAACCAGAGGACACTTGATTAGACTAGACTGCAAAAAAATCCTAGACATTTCTTAGATATACATGACATTGAGACTCAGCTGCAAGAACAAAATCACTGAATTGAAAAACAAATAGAATTGTGGACTTGTTTGGAGCTGGATTATGCATATACACTGCAAAGATGCACAATACTGGTTACACAGCAAAAGATGCACAGCATATGGTATGCAGCAAAAGATGCACAGCATACTGGTATGGCAGCAAAAGATGCACAGCATACTGTTTGGATACCATAATCAGGAGGGGTTCACCGTCAAGTCTGACTCCAAGCTCCAATCGATAGTCCAACTACTTCCAACTGTATCTCGCTCCAATTCTCTCCAATACCCGTTGCAGTACTGCTTCTCGAACTGACTTAACACCCTTCGCACGACCTGGCAGCAAACACATTCTTGCAAGTTACGAAACTGCTGCCCAAGCCTCCGAACCACTCATTATATAGCCACGCGAGGCGTCCATTGGGCAATCTGCAGAGCTTCAAATTGCATCAGCGCACCTCGGCCCGCACGCTTCCAAACTGCTCCACAACACGCGCATGCAAATCGCGGACGCTTTCGTGCATGAGTCGCGTATCTTGCTCACAGACAATAACATTACAGCAAAAGATGCACAGGCATACTGGTATGCAGCAAAGATGCTACTTAAAATGTGCCAGTTGTTATGGCCCACATTGTTTAAGTTGGAGCTTCCAACCTCCAGGAAATGTAGGCTCCCGCAGCAATGACCCCCTGATGATGCCAGGACACCATTGAGACAACACTGTGTCGCAGGTACAAGCGGCAAGGCCTTGCCCCCACGAATACGGATATTCACAAGAGGCACATGGGAGGGCATGTGATAAGTAGAAAAAGTGCTTCTGTGTCTAGGCTGAACAGGTGATCTGCCCTTGACCATATGATTATAAATAGAGCCATGGTGGTAGCCATTTGCAATTCTACTCTGACGCTTCTAACAACACGAATCATATCTTTCTTACTTTATATTAGATGAAATTATTTTCGGAATTTCAAACATTGTAAAGTTGAGCAAAACAAAAAAACATGAAGGAGGAACTTATTTTTATCAAAAAATATTTATCATGATTTAAATGATCCATCTGACTTGAATAAAAAAAATGACAAGAAAGCTGAACATAAGCATTGAAAGATCATCAAGAGGAGATATTCTGTGATTTATAACCAAAAATCTGTTTAAATGATAACTTGCTGCAATAAATTCTCCAAAATTATGAATGTGAATTTACTGAACAAAAAGAAGTTAACTAGTTTCCAAATGTATCATATAAACAAATTTATCTTAAGTCATTTATCACATGACCCTATTAATCCCATATTTTTAGCCGTCTATCAATGATTTTTCTTTAATTTGTTTTTATTTTTTATTGTTTTATTTTTACTTCTGACACGGTATGCATTAAGACCTAAACATGTTTATGGTTTAAATATAATAACATTTGATCGCATGATGGTAAAAAACCTACTTTTTCAATTATTTCAACATTCAACCATCTGAATATGCATAATACACTGAAACTATAGTACGGAAAATGAACACCATAATATTTCATTGGTTCTTATATATATATATATATATAATATATATAAATATATATATATATATATATATCTGTGTGTGTATTATCATCATCATCATCATGTCTCACTAGTAGCAAGGAATATTCATGACAATCTCTCACTAACCTATCGTTCATTACTTCTTAGGAGGTCCTCTGCTTAGCATCCGATCTCAGTGGATCTTTAGCATTCAGTGGAGAGCTGGGCAATGTAGGTCTTTGCGAAGACGGACCACATGATATGCCATGCTGTTCCAAGAGAGAATGTCACTTATTCATTAGGGTCCAAGTGATGCAGTCATACAGAGCATTAAACAACTATCTTGGAAGAAACAGTTGCTTCAACTTGCAGTAGATACATTTCCATATATATATATATATATATATATTATATATATAATATATATATATATAATTTTTTGTTTGTTTTTTATAGTGTATAGAAGCATTATTTATAAATGTAATACAATATTTTTTTTTTCTTTTTTTGAAGGCAAAATAATGCAGATTCATGTTGAAAAACATATTTATTCTTGTGCTCTTAATTTTCAGATTAAAATCCATCTCAGAGAGTTCATTATAGAGTTGAAAATATTCCATCTGTGTTTTTTAAAGTCAACTTGTTCTAATTATGTTGAGCTTGATGGAGATTTGAAATTGGAAATTTCCAAATTTCAAATCTCCATCAAGCTCTCTGAAGATGGATTTTAATCTGAAAATTAAGGCACAAGAATAATATGTTTTTCAAAACATGAAATCTGCATTATTTTGCCTTCAAAAAAAGGAAGAAAAAATATCGTTTACATATATATATATAATATAATATATCATATATATATATATATATATAATGATAATGTTAATATTAGATAGATATGAACAGACTGTATACATATTATCAGACTGTGTATATATAATATATATATATATAATAGACAGATAGATAGATTGATGGATAGATAGATGTAACTCAGAAATATCATATTGATTTTTAATCCCTTGTGAAGCTTTCTAATTAGACCATATTAATTTGATTAAACAAAATCTACTTCTTAGTTACTTTTAGCCATGCGTTATATATAATTTGGTTGATCCACGAGTTTGAAATTCAATTTCTGATGTTTTTGTGATTTGCTTGTAGCATCTAGATTCTCAGTCGGAAAACTCAAAGTTCTTCATTTCTTGGTTAAGCAATTTCAAGAAATCTGTTGAGACATCAGAAATAAATGTGTCAGGATGAAAACAATGGGGGTCGGCGATCAATCAAGTGCCGAGTGTCCAAAGAGAAGCCGACTCATGTTAGTACACTCTTGTTTTTATGTGGTCTCAAATATCTATCTGTGTAACTAAAATATTTTAATGCAATGAATATCTTCTATTATTATATAGTAGTAGATCAGGTATGTCTGTAATGGTATTCCATAGTAAGGAAATTTGAAATAAGGTATGCAAACTGAAATTCATTTACCTCGTACCCCACTTGTAGGTTGGGCACAAGTCCTATTAACGTGGGACCACCCACAAGCCGAAGCTCATGGTGGCGGTGTTTAAAAATTGCATTGATCCCGTCGCATCCCTCCCTAAGGGGGACAACCTCAGGCACTGGGCAATAAAACCCAGCCCTGCCCTT
>JALAJA010000571.1:0-41036 GCA_023376005.1 Doryteuthis pealeii | reverse complement strand
AAAGTTTGAATAAAACAATAGAACATTCTCTTCGGAATGATATGTGTTGCAGACTCTGGAAATGAACAAGCGTTATTACCTTATAAAACTTTACAATAATAATCTATGTCCTTTGCATATAAAAAAAGAATCATGCTAATTTTTCCATTTAGAGTAGATAAAAGTACCCAATCTCAAAGTGAAAAATGCTCTAGGGTTTTTTAGCAATAGAGAAAGAATATAGTATGGAAATGTGAATTTCCTATAGACATCAGCACCTGGTAAAGACGCGAACACACGCCAGTGATGCTAAAAACGGGACCACCGGCACTCACAGAAATTAATAATCACTTGCATGAAAGATAATAATGTATCAAATATCAAAGACGGTCGAGGTGGCGGTATGTAAGGAGACCAAATGAGACTTGATAATGGATTAAATCTTTATGCAAGACAGGGAATCGTGTTAAAATACCTGGAAGATCAAGGACATTAAAAAAAGAATTTGACAAAAATTGTTAACTGGCAGGCGAATAGTCCCATATGAACCCAATGGAAGGCGAATGGAAATCTAACTTGAAGCCAAGGTAATATTAGTTGCACTTGGAAAAGAGCATGTAAGGACGAAAAATCAATTAAGAATTTATGGTGAGTTGTGTAGTTGTTGTCTATGTATCATTAGAACTCATAGATCCTTAGATCAACAGAGACAATGAGGAAAACAGCCTTGACCCAACAACACTGAATTCAGACAATCAGGAGTATTGTGCAAACGCAAGAATTCTGTAATGGTGTAGATTGAACCATTAGGAACAAAAAAAAAATATAATATGCATTGACTGTTATAACATACACAGAACATACTGTTGACCATTTTCACTTCTTATTTTCGACAGTGATGGCTTTTTCGAGCAAGATAACAAAACTACCCATGTGTAGGAGTAACGCGAAAATGCTTCCAGGAACACTTGCCTTTTTCAAATTACTCCACTGAAACCCTACGATGATCAGATTTGTAAAACTGTTGAGCCAAGTAGCTGACATGTTGCAAGACCACACTAAATCCCCTTCAACCAAACACAAAAAACATAATTCTGTCATTGATTAGCCCTGGAACGTATGTGGAATATATACCGGCGCAACGGCTTCAGCCCTTTTTAACTCCACGTAAACATCGCGTAGCAGCCGTTATTCAGGCCCAGAGAGGGAGTTAAACGATATTTGGTAGCTGTCTCCCATTATTTCTTTGTATTTTACGAATTATCTCATTATTTCTAATACATTTAGTCTAAAGAATATCTATGAGTTTATAATTAATACTGTTTTATAATGTATTATCTTTACTTAATTTATTTCATTTATATAAAACTACATTAGTAGCAGCTGAAAAGTCTGAAGCTCGTAATAATATTATTCTAAATTAATATCTTCATCCCTTGTTGCTTTTATTACAATTATTGAATGCATAAAAAAGGCTTAGCGACGTGACTGCACCAGGAATTGCAGGGTTCTAGATTCGATACAGTCCTTCCCAACTCGGTGCTCGAGTAACATAATTTGGGTAATCTGTTCTGTGTGGTAAATATGAACGTACAAATGAGTTGCAATTCTCTAAATTCTGGGCATAAAAAAACCCTGGACGGGTTGAACATGCTGTTAAAATCAATCAATCAATCTATATATCTAATGTGGTAATTGCATTTCACTTAGAGCTAATACTCTTGGGAAAGGTATGAAATCCTACTCTCCCTCCAGCTGTGGATGAATAGTAGGGCAGACTGGGCTCTTTAACCTTGTTAGGCAACCGGTCTAGGAGAAGGAAAACTCTGAATTCAAAACCTGTTGAACTCCGCTTAAAAATTGACTTTGGTCACATCCTGCTCGTGCGGAGGGGTTGGTAAATATATATATAATCTAAAGACAGCATACACCGGTGGAAGATATCGGTCGAAACGTTGTGATAAAACAATACTGACGGAGATACTAACTTCGACAAGTTGATAATAATGAGATGAGGTTACGAGTCCAATTATAATTGGTGGAATACTAGTTACTAATTTCTGTAACTTGAGGATGACTAACACAGTCTTACAAGACAGAGCTTAATATTTTGCTAAGTCAGTTATAGTCGGGAGACGATGCATGACTCTTGAGCATGATTCCTAGATTCAAGGGTCCATTATCCAACTGTAAAACAGGCATTCGACAGTAATTGTGTTTTAGGCATTTACACAGACACTTAGGATTCACTTCTACCCTGTCTGGAAATTTGTTTTTGGAGTTGGTTTATTATTTGTTAATTGCTCTCAGTGAATTGGTATAGATTGGTGGTTAGCACACCAGTGTTGTAAGCTATAGTAGTAATTTATTTTCTAAGTTTTTCGTGAACATAGCCTTGTGTTCAGACCAATTATCTGTTGATAGTCATTCTAAAAAATAAGAGGAATTTCTAATGAATGTATTACTCACTATGATCAAACTTCTCCATAACAACCATATTTTTTTGAAACTATTCTCTACTTCATACAAATTATGTCTGCAATGTATTCTTAAAAGTCTCACTATATTTCTATATCCAGAGACGAAAAAGATACCATTTTAAAAATTGAACAACTTGGAATATAAAAAGCCAATAAAATTTTTATCTTATTATACTAATTTGACTCAGAAATTAATTTTCTATTGGTCTTTCCGATCTTGCAGATAGGACTCGAGTCCACCTGTTATCTTGAACTTGTGATGTGTCGAACTTCTACTTTCGGTATTTCAACGATCACGTCCTCCACTCTGCTCATGTCTCGAATTACCTCGCTTGGATGTACCGTGCACAATATATAAAGTCGAAAGGAGACAGATGATTAAAAACTGCCTCTTTTTTTCTTTTCTTAAAAAAGCCCTTAATCATAATTGGCGGCTTCTTGATGTTAAATTCGTCATCAGATACTAAAGAGATTGGATGACCATGATTTTAAAAGTCTTTAAAAAGTGATTTTAATCATCGGCTGCATTCGACTTTAGACTGGCTATTTCCCAGATATTGATCACTGGAGAAGGGAAAACTTAAGTTCGTTCTTCATTCTTTTACATTGTAAATATTACACACACACACACACACACCAGAGATATATATATATATATATATATATATATATATATATATATATATATTTCATTTCATAAAGGAGATTGTGGGTTTGTCTGTCTGTAACCGAAAACTATATTACTATACAAGTCACAATTTCCCTTTGTTATTTACATCACATTCTCCATGATCTATTTTTATTTAAACTTCAATTATTAATAAAATTGTTTTACATCATTAAGACTGTTGCCCATGTCTACATACAAATAACATGCAATTGTATTTATCTATACAACACAATAGCGGTTTACAGTGTGAATTGGAAGGCTAATTTGCATATTGATATTAGAAATTTGATTTTAATAAATATATGCTTAGTATTATTGATTTCTAATTGTTTGGTTTTATCGTATTGAATATGAGCAAAAATCTCGGGGATAAATCTTAAAAGAAATCCATTGACAAGAAGAAATGACTGTAATATTATTCTTTACTTCCTATTTAAACTAAATAGTTTAATTAGAAAAATGTATTAATGAAAGACGGGAGTAACGGAAAACGATGGAAGAGTAAGTTTCAAAGTTGTTCTATTTTTTAATCATACCCCCTCTGTTCCAAATCTTTTTATCTGCATACTTATTCAGTTTCATTAGCCTTTCTAATTTAATATATTTTATTACATTAAAACTTAAATACTTGCACCCGGAGGGTGCATATATTTGCTAGTATATATAAGGTAGGATAGGGTGAATATGAAGTCACCGGCGCTTGGTGACAGTAATTTTCTTACCTATGTAATCACCAGACCAAGTCTGTCAGTCCGTGAGTCTAGAGAGTTTCATTTGTCTGATAGAATTGGTCTGATGATCGCTAGGCCAGTTTCTAAGTCACTAACCGCCGTTGACTTTCTGTCTATGCTATCCTAACTTCTTGATATAACAGAGTTAACCATTAAAGGCTAATTAGATACCTTAACTGCCTTCCTAAATAGAATCATCATTATCATCATGGACTGCTGTTACAAGAGGAAACAAATGAGTTCAAGGGTCATTTAGTTGTCTATTATATTATCTATCTTACTATAGTATTTACGAACACCTCCACACAAGTCTGTTGAGACACAATGTCACTATTTTAAGCGGATATTAACGCTTTTTCAAAGTGTTCTTTTTCCTAGACTGATTGCCAATACCAGGGTAAAGTATATTGTCTGCCCTGATATATACGCCATTGCTGAATGGAGAATGTTTTGATGCCTTATATTTTCGATGTGTATTATCGCTAGATGAAATGTAACCAATCACATTTCGTATTGCCGTGCAATTTCCTACGACTATAACCATTAAACCACGGTTATCTCCACTATTCTACCTTACTCTTTCTTTTTCTGTCTATTTATCATTGCATAACCCAATGATGGCAAGAGCATGATCATTAAAATGTCTGTGCTTAATCATAGGGACATCAATTATAAAAATGTTCTAGTTAAGTTCGATTCCTAATTTCCATATTAATGTTCAACTAGTCACTTTTGTTCTATCTATCATATTAGTTAAGTCGATTGGTTTTTTTGTTTTTTGTTTTTTCACTGTATCGGTGTTTAACTAAAAGATGCTGTCCAGAGATCAAAATTATAATCTTATTTCATTAATTATTCTATGACGTTTTACAGGTCACCAGAAAATCAAGACTTATAACATTTCTGTTGTGATACATTTATAGTATGAGCAAAGTCACCGGAGTGCCATGAAAGTTAACCTCACAACGACATTTACTAGCATATCAGTCTTCACAAAAACATAATCTGGTGTTTTGCGTCATTGTTATTGATATAATATAAACGTGTGGCGGAGTTATATTTGTAATCAGATATATGTAATTTTAAAACCACATTTCATAGAGCTGGGTTTTAGCAAGATTTACTTTCTATCTCGGAAGAATTAAATCTATCATCATCGTGCCCACGAGTCAGAACCTAGTTACTTGGACAGATGCATTCTTCTCTGCTATGTCTATATTGGTCATTTTATTTTCACTGTCATGATAATGACCCCCTTCCCAGGCCTGGATTGGTTTGGGCGGAGTTAGGGACTTCAAATTCTTGCTTTGGATTCAGAATTGTTATCCTGAGACTGGTTTCCTGCCACACCCTAAATAGCCCCATCTTCTCTTCCTATTACAAACTTGCCCATATAAAGGGGTAAACCACTGCTCGCGGACGGGATAAAAGACAGATTCATGCCTGTCACAATTATATAAGTGCATAGGAACACAAATTGTCTAGTAAGATTTGAACCTGTGTCGCTGCGCCCCATTTTCTGCTGCGAATAACCATTACGCTAACCCAACTGCAGAATTAGCGATAGTTATTTTTATTTTTTATTTTGTTTTTTGTTTCTTTTAAGTGCACTGGTTTTTGTCGTCAAACTAATCTTGTGACCTAAGAAAATTTGTAAGTTTTGACTTGACAGTCATAGGCCAATACTGAAATGACTCCCCCACTAAAAAAGTATTCCTCTGCGTAAACGAATTTTGCGCTTGTTTGGATCACAAATAGAAAGCACGATGACGATGAAAGCGTGGGATGGAGAAAAAAAGTTCTCTTCATGTAAATTTGCATGCTTGAGGGTCTAAAAAGAATGAAGTATGGAAGTTGGGGTTTGCATTAGAATTTATGTTTATTCAAGGAGAGCGAAAAAGTGAAAAAGCAAAAAAAATAAGAAAGAACTAAAGAAAAAAAAACTCCTGCCAGAGATTGGATCTAAGAAAACTTCATGCTTCACAAGAATTTTTTATATCCAGAGAAAACAAGGAGGAAGAGCACTGACTTATTGTATCAAAAATGCAGCAAATGTAGTTAGTGTTGTTAGTTTAACATCCATCATCAGAAGAACAAAGTCCTGGTAATAGTGTTGTAATGATAATGGTTATGATTAACAAGTAAACTTATTATTTTCTCCTTATATAACTAGTAAAACCTATGCACCCTCCTGGGTGCAAGTATTAAGTTTTAATGTAATAAAATATATTAAATTAGAAAGGCTAATGAAACTAAATAATAATGCAGATTAAAATGATTTGAAACAGAGAGTGTATAATCGATAAATAGAACAACTGAAACTTACTCTTCTATCACTCTCGTCTTTCATTGCTAAATTTCCCTAATTTAATAACTTAGTTAAAATAGGAAGTAAAGAATGAAATGCAGAATTATTTCTTCTCGTGAACTCGATTTCTTTTAAGATTATTGAAGAGATGTTTTGATCACATTTCATTAAGATAAAAGCATACAAATTAAAATTCAATAATACTAAGCACATATTATTAAAATCAAATTTTTAATATCAATATGCAAATTAGCCTTCCTGTTCACACTGTAAACCGACTATTTAGTGTATATATAAATACAATTGCATGTTATTCATTTGTAGAATATGATTAGCAGTATTAATAATGTAAAACAATTTATTAGAAATTGAGGTTTAAATGGAAAATAAAAATCATGGAGGAATGCTGACGTAAAATGACTAAGAATTGTTGATTTGAAGTAGTGATATAGTTTCGGTTAAGACAGCAAAAACCACAATCTCCATTATAATAAGTACCTCCGCGTGTAAAGTCCTGTCGTTAAATCAGAATAAATGGTTTATTCAGTTTTGATTGAGAAGAAATAAAAATTCTCAATACTAATAGATTAAAACTAGGAACGCTCTGTTCGAATGTTACTTCTTGTCAATCACCTCAGATAGATAATGGGCCCTTCCGTTTCGATTGTGAGGAAGAAAGGTGAGAAAAAGAACGCCACGACACGTCAGAGCAAAAAAAAGAAAGGCAAATATAATAGATAAAATAAAAAAGAAAGAAAGAGTGGAGAGAGGGAAGGATAATCGTCAGTTTTAAATGGGAATGGAAAGAAAGAAGGAAGGTATGGACGTTAAAGTAAAAAAGGAGAGAGAGAGAGAGAGAGAGAGAGAGAGAGTAGAGAGAGAGTGAGAGAGGCAGAGTAGAGGAGAGCGGGGAGGGTGAGAAGAAGAGAAAATAGATAGAAAGAGAGAAAAAGAACATTATATAGTGAGAATAAAGATCAAAAGAAAGAAATTCCAGAAACTTAATTTGAAAACTTATTTTATTCGAAGTAAACCGACGTGATAGTTTATGAAGGAAATAAAGGGATCGAGGCCTGTGAATATACCATGGTTTTGATAATTTAACTATTTTCACCGTTTGAATATATATACTTAAGACCTATTCAAAAATAGTTCAATGTGTAAAAACGATTGTTTATAAAAAAGAAGAAATTTCCACAACAAATTATCTTCTAAGTGAAGAGCTCACTGATAACTGTTTACGATATCAGATGCCATAAAATGGCCAGTTCAAGCAAACTTGGATACAAAAACAAGCATTCACACAGTAGCAAGGATGGGTGACGGGGTGATCTTTTGGGTAACAGAGATTGGGAGGACAAACTCAAAGGATGTACCAAGGGACACGCTCTCTGTCAACATCACATAATGATTTTTCCGTAATTATTTAAATCGCACTAAACTTGTATATTCGTAGCAACGGATGAGGTTGTATAGAGAGAGAAGAAAGATAGACAGGAGATATAGAGATATATGTGATTGGAAAGGGAGATAAGAAACATTTCATTTTAAATGGTCTGATTTAATCCTCAATTCCCCCTCTCCCCCCTCTCTCCTTCTTTTCTTGAATTACGTCATGTAATAGGCATCTGACGAAAGAACTCTGTATTTCTCATTATTTTTTAGTTAGACTGATTATGTGATCGACAACGCATACACATACACTATACGCACCACGGCTCGCCCGCACGCAGCATCTATTTTCGTTTTTTTTGTTTTCCGACATGCGTTTTCCCGAAAAGGCATCGGTCATGTACCCACTCGCCTACTTTTCTGTTGCACTCTGTCCAACAGCTTATAATTACAAGTGTATCCGCCTACAGCAGTGATAAGATCCTCCCAAAAAAAAGGGATGTCCTGCGTATGACATAAACTGTGTTGAATCTCTTGAAGTGAGCAGCAACTTGCCATTACTCCTAGCGTCCACTCAACCGCGGAGGGGTGTATCTATTCAAAGTCGCATCTATGGATCAAATAGTCTGTTTGAAAAATTACTAGTATCATATACATACTTAAAAACCATATGAACTTGAAAGTTGTATCAGATAGGATAAAGAATATTTGATTTTATATAACTGTGCAGTCCAAATGCATTATATTTTTAATAGGAAGTGTTACTGAAACAATGTAATTTGTTATAAATTATCTATTATCTAGTAGGAATACATGAAAACAATTATATGTTGTGCTGAAAAATTATGGCTCATAAAGGCGTTGATATCTTTAAAAAAATAAAGCAAACCTTATTTCGTCTCTGTTAACATTCGTGACAGTGTGGCCATTCATGACGTGACCTAATAATCAAAGTAAGAGTTGAGTGAAAGAAAGTTGGGTCCAGGCATGTGATCAGTAGTAGTGTTAGACGTCGGTAAGACTATGTAGCTCAACTTACTTTAACTTATGAGATGGCTTACATACCTAGAGAATCAACATTTGACGATACCCTCAACTGGGATTCCAACTTTATAACCCGCAATGCTTAATATACATTCTTAATTGGTTGAATGATTTACTAGTATGAAACAGAAATGATTAGAGGTGTGATTGAGTGGCGCAAAGGCATGAACCCAACTTTCTTTCACTCAACTCTTACGTTGGATATTGCAGTCACGTTCATACATGGGCACTGGCATGTCAACGTGAGAGTTAACAGAGACGAAAATAAGTTGCTTTTATTTTTTTAAACGATATCAACCCTTATGAATAATTTTCACACACATATATTGTTCATGTATTCCTTAACTAGTTTAAAAGATAATTATACACAATTACATTGTTTTCAAAGTAAACAATTCCTATAAAAAATATAATCATTTGGACTGCACAGTTATATAATATCAAATCTTCTATCTGATACAAACTTTCAATTATATGGTCTTTCAAAGTATGTATATTTGATACTAGTAATTTTCAAACAGATCTATTGATCCAGTAGATGCGATTTTAATAGATACAACCCCTCGCGTTGAGTGGATCCTAGGAGAGTAATGGCAAGTGCTGCTTTTCACTTCCAAAGAGATTCAACACAGTTAGAATTCTATACCCGCAATCGCCTTTTTTTGGAGGTCTTATTTCACTCTGTAGGCGGATACAACTTGTATTATCACGGCCTTGTTGACAGAGATCAAAGAAAAGTAGGCGAGGGGGTAACATGACGATACCAGAATGCCTTTCGGGGAAAGCAGAAATAGATCGCCTGCGGTGCGGGCTAGCACGTGTGCGTATGATTGTATGTGTATGCTGTGTAACGCCGATCACATACCATCAGATCTAACAAAAAATAATGAGAAATTACAGTTCTTTTCGCGGTCAGATGACATATTAACATGACGTAATTCACGGAAAAAGAAAGAGAGAGAGGGAGAGACGGGGATTGATGATTAATCAGGACCATTTAAAATGACAATGTTATTCTCTATTTCTCCCTTTCCGATCCACTATATCTCTATATTCTCTGTCTATTCTTTCTTTCTCTCTATACACCTCCATTCCGTTGCTACGAATATACCAAGTTTAGGGCGATTTAAAATAATTACGAAAAATCATTATTGATGTGACAGAGAGCGTGTCCCCTTGGACATCCTTTGAGTTTTCTCCCCAATCTCGTTCACCCAAAAGACACCCCGTCACCCATCTTGCTACTGTGCGTGAATGAACTTGTTTTTTATCCAAGTTCTTGAACTGGCCATCTTTTATGGACATTCTGATATCGGTAAACAGTTATTCAGTGAGCTCTTCACTTAGAAGCATATTTGCCGTTGTGTTGTGGAATTCTTCTTTTTATAAAACAATCGTTTTATACCACATTGAACTATTTTTGAATAGGTCTTAAGTATATTATATCAAACGGTGAAATAGTTAAATTATCAAACCATGGTATATTCACATGGCCTCGATCCCTTATTTCCTTCATAAACTATCACTCCGGTTTATTCGAATAACAATAAGTTTTTCAAAATTAAGTATTTCTCGAATTTCTTCTTTTGATCGCTTATCTCTCACTATATATGTTCTTTTTCTTCTCACCCTCCCGCTCTTCCTTCTCTCTCTCATCTCTCTCTCTCTCTCTCTCTCTCTCTCTCTCTCTCTCTCTCTCTCCTTTTACCTTTAACGTCATACCTTCCTTACTTTCTTCTTCCCTATTAAACTGACATTATCTTCCCCTCTCTTCCACTCTTTCTTCTTTTTTATTTATCTATTATATTTGCTTTCTTTTTTGCTTCTGACGTGTCGTGCGTCTTTTCTCCCATTTTCTTCCTCACAATCGTAAATCGGAAGGCCCCTATTAACTATCAGCTGGGCTTGAGGACCTGTGATTGACAAGAAGTAACATTCGACAGAGCGTCCTGTTCTTAATCTGATTAGTATATAGGAATTTTTTGTCTTCTCAGACACAAACGGAATAAACCATTTATCTGATTAACGACAGGACTTTACACGCGGAGTACTTATATAATGGAGATGTGTGTTTGCCTGTCTGTTAACCAAACTATATCACTACTCAAATCACAATTCCCTTAGTCATTTACGTCACATTCTCGCATGATTTTTTTCATTTAAACCTCAATTTCTTAATTAAAATGTTTTACATTATTAATACGTGCATAATACATATCACAAATGAAATAACATTCAATCTGTATTATATTATACACTAAAATAGCGGTTTACAGTAATGTTGAACAGGAAGCTAATTGCATATTGGATATTAAAAAATTGATTTTAATAAATATGTGCTAGTTATTTATTGAATTAATATGTATCTTTTATCTTAATGAATATGGATCAAAACACTCTCTTTCAATAAATCTTAAAAGAAATCGACTTCACGCAGTTGAAGAAAGAATCTGATTTCATTCTTTACTTCCTGATTTTAACTAATTATTAAATTAGGGAAATTAGCAATGAAAACTAGAGTGATAGAAGAGAGTTTCAGTTTGTTCTTATTTTTTCGATTATACACTCCTCTGTTTAAAATCATTTTAGCTGCATTATTATTTCAGTTCATAGCCTTTCTAATTTAATATATTTTATTACATTGAAAACTTAAATACTTGGCACCAGAGGTGCAGTATATTACTAGCTTAATTATAGAGAAGAAAATAATAATTTACTTTATTAATCTAACCATTATCATTACAATCACTATTACCAGACTTTTGTTCTTTGATGATGATGTAAACTAAACAACACTAACTACATTGCGATGCATTTATTGATACAATAAGTCAGTGCTCTTCCCTTGTTTTTCTCTGGGATAATAAAAATTCTTGTGAAGCATGAAGTTTTTTCTTAGATCCAATCTCTGGCAGGAGTTTTTTTTTCTTTATTCTTTCTTAATCTTTTTTGCTTTTTCACTTTTCGCTTTCTCCTATGAATAAACAAAATTTCTAAGCAAACCCCACTGCCATACTTCATTCTTTTAGACCTCAAGCATGGCAAATTTACATTGAAAGAGAACTTTTTTTCTCCAGTCTCCACGCTTCCCATCGTCAGCGAATGTTTCTATTTGTGAATCCAAACAGCGCAAAATTCGTTACGCGAGAATACTTTTTTAGTGGAGCATTCAGTATTGGCCTATGACTGTCTAAGTCAAAACTACAAAATTGGCTTAAGGGGGGGGAGTCACAAGATTTAGTTTGACGATCAAAAACCAGGCACTTAAAAGAAAACAAAAAAGCAAAATAAAAAAATAAAATAACTATCGCTTAATTCTGCAGTTGGGTTAGCGTAATGGTATCGGCAAGCAGAAAATGGGGTGCAGCGACACAGGTTCAAATCTTACTAGACAATTTGTGTTCCCTATGCACTTATATAATTGTGAAAGGCATGAATCTGTCTTTTATCCCGTCCGCGAGCAGTGGTTTACCCCTCTTATATGCCAAGTTTGTAATAGGAGAGAAGATGGGGCTATTTAGGTGTGGCAGGAAACCAGTCTCAGGGATAGACAATTCTGAATCCAAAAGCAGAATTTGAAGTCCCTAACTCCGCCCAAACCAGATCCAGGCCTGGGGAAGGGGTCATTATCATGACAGTGAAATAAAATGACCAATATAGACATAGCAGAGAAGAATGCATCTGTCCAAGTAAATAGGTTCTGACTCGTGGGCACGATGATGATAGATTTAATTCCTTCCGAGATAGAAAGTAAATCTTGCTAAAACCCAGCTCTATGAACGTGGTTTTAAATTACATAATCTGATTACAAATATATCCGCCACACGTTTATATTATATCAATAAACAATGACAAAACACCAGATTATGTTTTTGTGAAGACTGATATGCTAGTAAATGTCGTTGTGAGGTTAACTTTCATGGCACTCCGGTGACTATTGCTCATACTATAAATGTATACACAACAGAATGTTATAAAGTCTTAGATTTTCTGGTGACCTGTAACGTATAGGAATAAACTAATGAAATAAGATTATAACTTTTTGATCTCTGGACAGGCTCTTTTACGGTTAAAACACGATATACAGTAAAAACCAAAAAAAAAAACCAATCGACTTAACTAAATGATAGATAGAACATAAGGTGACTAGTTGAACATTAATCATGGAAATTAGGCAATCGAACCTACTAGAAACAATTTTATAATGATGTCATATGATAAGCCATACATTTTAATGATCATTGCTCTTCGCGATCATTGGGTTAATGCAATGATAAAAATAGACAGAAAAGAACAGAGCAAGAGAATAGTGGAGAATAACCGTGGTTTAATGGTTATAGTCGTAGGAAATTGACACACGGCAATACGAATGTGATTGGTTCAGATTGTCATCTAGCGATAATACAACATCGACAAATATAGGCATCAGACTAATCTCTCTCATTCAGCAATGGGTATACTATCAGGGCAGAACAATATACTTTACCCTGGGTATGGCATCAGTCTAACGGAAAAAGAACACTTTGAAAGCCGTTAATTATCCGCTTAAAATATAGTGACATATTGGTGTCTCATCAGACTTGTGGTGGTGGAGGTGTTGGTAAATACATATAGTGAGGATACTGATAAAAATAATAATAGCAACTAAATGACCCTGACCTCGTTTGGTTTTCCTTTTTAACAGCAGTCCATGATGATAATGAGTGATTCTATCTCTAGGAAGCAGTTAAGGTTTCTAATTAGGTTAATGGTTAACCTGTTATATCAAAGAATTAGGATAGCATAGACAGAAAGTCAACGGCGGTTAGTGACTATAGAAACTGACCTAAGCGATCATAAGACCAATTCTAGTCAGACAAATGAAACTGGACTCACGGACTGAACAGATTGTCTGGTGATCATATAGGTGAGGAAAATTCGTCACCAAGCGCCGGTGACTTAATTCACCCTATCCTACCTTATATATATATATATATATATATTATATATATACCTATATGTGGTGTGGTGTGTGTGTGTGTGTGTGTGTGTTGTGTGTGTATGTGTGTGTGTGTGTGTAATATTTACAATGTAAAACAAGTTATTCCTTCTCCAGTGACCATCAATATCTGGGAAATAGCAGTCTAAAGTCGATGTCAGACCGATGATTAAAATCACTTTTTTAAAGACTTTTAAAAATCATGGTCATACAATCTCTTAGTATCTGATGACGAATTTTAACATCGAGAAGCCGCCAATTATATTAAGGGCTTTTTTAAGAAAGAAAAAAAAAAGAAGGCAGTTTTATCATTCTGTCTTTTTCGACTTAATATATTGGTTGCACGAGTACACCAAGGACGAGGTAATGTCGAGACATGAAGCAGAGTGGAGACGTGATCGTGTGAATACCGAAGTAAAGTTCGACAACATCACAAGCTCACAGATAAACAGGTGGACCCGAGTTCCTATCTGCAAAGATCGGAAAGAACCAATTAGATAAATTAATTTCTGAGGTCAAAATTAGTATAATTAAGATAAAATTTTATTGGCTTTTTTATATTCAAAAGGTTGTTTCAATTTTTAAAAATGGTGTCTTTTTCTTTCGTCTCTGTATATTAGAAATTATAGTGAGACTTTTAGGAAATACATTGACAGACATATTGCTAATGAGTAGAAATAGTTTTTTAAAAATATGTTGTTATGGAGAAGTATTGAATTCATAGTGAGTAAGTACATTCATTAGAAATTCCTCTTATTTTTAGAATGACTATCAACAGATTATACAGGTCTGAACACACCGGCTTGTTCCACGAAGTACTTAGAAAAAATAAATTTACTAACTACGCTTACAACACTGTCGGCTAACCACCAAATCTATACCATTCACTGAGAGCAATTAAATTATAACCAACTCCAAAAAACAAATTTCCAGACAGGGTAGAAGTGAATCCATAAGATGTCTGTGTAAATGCCTAAAACCACAATTACTGTCGAATGCCTGTTTTAACAGTTGGATAATTGGACCTTGAATCTAGGAACATGCAAAAGCTCCGAGCTCCATGCATCGTCTCGACTAATACTACGCACTTAGAACACTATCAAGCTCCTGTCTTTGTAAGACTGTGTTAGTCATTCCACAAAGTTACAGAAATTAGTAACATAGAATCCAACAATTATAATTGGACTCGTAACCTCATCTCATTTTATAACATTATCAGAAGTTAGTACTCCGTCATCATTGTTTTTATCACAACGTTTCGACCGAATATTCCACCGGTGTATGCTGTCTTTAGATAATATATATATATTTACCCAACCCCTCCGCACAGCAGGATGTGACACAAAGTCATTTCTAAGCGAGTTCCAACAGGTTTGAATTCAGAGTTTTTCTTCTCCTAAGACCGGTCGCCTAACCAAGGTTTAAAGATCCGAGTCTGCCCTACTTTATTCATCCACAGCTGGAGGGAGAGTAGGATTCATACACTTCCCAGGGTATTAGCGCTAAGTGAAATGCAATTACCACATCTAGATAATATAGATTGATTGGATTGATTTTAAACGGCATGTCAACCCCTCCAGGGTTATTTTATGCGCAGAATTTAGAGAATTGCAAACTCATTGTACGTTCATATTTACAACCACCACCGAACAGATTACCCAAGATATGTTACTCGAGCACCGAGTTGGGAAGGACTGGTATTCCGAACCTAGCACCCTGCAATTCCCTGGTGCACGTCAACGTAACGCTAAGCCTTTTTTGTGCATTCAATATTGTTAATAAAAGCAACAAGATGAAATATTAAATTTAGAATACCTGCGTTTATGGGTGTGTGGCCTGTGTGGCATTGGTCGGGCGTACTCGGGTGCGGTTGGTTTTGTTTTTGGCTTGCGCGGCTGGGTGTCCTATATTACAGAGCTTCAGACTTTCAAGCTGGCTACTAATCGTAGTTTTATTATAAATGAAATAATTCAAGTAAAGAATAAATAATTATAAACAGTATTAAATTATAAACTCATAGATATTCTTTAGACTAATGTAGTAGAATAATGAGATAATTCGTAAAATACCAAGAAATAATGGGAGATCAGCTACCAAATATCGTTTAACTCCTCTCTGGCCTGAATAACGGCTGCCTACGCGATGTTACGTGAGTTAACAAAGGGCTGAAGCCGTTGCGCCGGTAATATATCCACATACGGTTACCAGGGCTTATGTCAAAATTCATGTTTTTTGTGTTTGGTTGAAGGGGATTTAGTGTGGGTCTTGCACAATATTCAGCTAACTTGCTCACAAAGTTTACAATGTGATCATCGTACAAGGTTTCAGTGGAGTAATTAGAAAAAAAGGCAAGTGTTTCCTGGAACAGGCATTTTCCGCGTTTCCCTACACGATGGTAGTTTTTTGTTATCATTGCTCGAAAAAGCCATCACTGCCGGAAAACATAGAAATAAGAAAGTGAAAAAGTCTCAGTATGTTTCTGTGTATGTTATAACGTCACTGCATTAATTATAGTTCCAACTAATGGTTCAATCTACACCGATTACAGAATCACTGGCGTTTGCGCAATACTCCTGATTGTCTGATATTCAGTGTTGATGGTAAGGCTGTTTCACTCATTGTCTCTGTTGATCTAAGGATCTAAGAAGTTCTAATGATACAATAACAACAACTACACAACTCACCATAAATTTTAATTGATTTTTCGTCCTTACATGCTCTTTTCCAAGTGCAACTAAATATTACCTTGGCTTCAGTTAGAATTTCCAAAATTAGCCTCCATTGGGTCATATTGGGACTATTCGCCTGCCAGTTAACCAACTTGTGTCAATTCTTTTTTATGTCTTGAATCTTCCAGGTACTTTAACACGAATTACCTGTCTTGCATAAAGATTTAATCATTAATCAAGTCTCAATTTGGTCTCCCCTCTACATACGACACTCGACCGTCTTTGATATTTGAATAACAATATTATCTTTTCAATCAAGTGATTATTATCTCTGCGAGTTGCCGGGGCCCGTTTTAGCATCAGCCTGGGTGTGTTATCGCAAGTCTTTAACAGGTGCTGATAGTCTAATAGGAATTTCCACAGACATTCCTACTATTTCTTTCTACTATGCCTAAAAAACCCTAGAGCATTTTTAACTTTGAGATTGGGGTACTTTTATCTACTCTAATGAAAATTAGAATGATTCTTTTTAATATCAAGGACATAGATTATTATTGTAAAGTTTATAGAGTATAAACCTGTTCATTTCAAGAGTCTGCAAAACACATATCATCTCCGAAGAGAATGTTCCTATTGTTTTATTCAACTTAATACCTCTATTATCCTCACAGACTAACGAAATCTCCAGCCTTAATAAGTGTCTGTTACTGTAGAATAACCAAAGTAGCACGACACAGTTTTCTGTTTCAACAAAAAGTCGAAAATCTAACGACAAAAGCATTTATGATTATTTGTTACAACTCACTCTTTTACGAATATGGTCGATTTTTAAGCAGCGCAAAACTGGTTTGAAATCAGGGTTGCTCTTCGCCTAGACGATTGCCTTACCAATGCAAACAAATAAAGAACAGTCGTGCATACATTCCCAGAGTATTAGCGGTGAATTAAAAGTGATATTTCGTCCAGCGATTTTGAACTCGAGTCCCGATTCCTTTATTACAACGATAAAACCCCCCTTTACATGAAAAATTTTATCTCCTGTGTTAAGAATTGTTATATCTGATTTTAAAATGTCTGGTACAAGATGATCGGTTTTCAGTACGTTTACGAGAACGGCTGGTCTACCTAGTATTTCTATCCAGCTTGTGACTTTCAGGGATTGGATACCATCAAAATACGACGTCAAATGCATGAGATATGCTATGAAGGGGAAATAATGGACGTGGCACTGTCATGACATAAGTAGTTAAGCGAGGAGACAATCATTCGCTATGTAAACTCCATTTGCACTAATAGAATTCTCTGAAAGGGAGTATCGGCGTTGAAACACCTGAGAGGTTCATAAAAAGTCTTGTCCATCCAACATTGTTAAAGTCCAAGCAAGATTTTCTTAATTGATTCTATCATTCAATAATTGATTTTATCATTCGAATAACAACATTGTATAAATTTAAATCGGATTTTCTCTTCTTTTCTTAATTTCAGGTCTGGCCTAGTACCAAGTTTCGTTATAAGCAAAGCTAGTAAATAACTTCTGAGTTCGTTATCATAGTGGTCATTTCTTAGTATCAGAATTTTTCAGAGCCAAATACAATGTTATTTAAACATTTCGACTCTAATCGTGATTTTTGCTAGCGGGTTCGATATCTCCGCTCAATTAAGCTTATCAGCAATTTCTGTCTCATCGCCTCTCCCAAAGTGTTAGCATCAATTAAGGTCTCATTTACGTACTAATATGAGCTAAAGTGAAAAAAAAGTCAACCACACATTATTCTAAAGAGATGAATCTACCGAAATGACAAATTTGTTCTAGATGTTGGATTTGCTGCCGGCAACAACCTAGGATCTTATCCAGATTAAGAAAAAAAAAGGTTTTCCTCAAACATGCTGATTTTCAAGGAAGATGGCAATCTCTTGTGGTCAGGAAATTGGCATGTACACATTTCTCTGGCCACCTAGAATCGCGTTCATCTAATGTAATGTAAAATTTGCTGCAACCCAAAACGAAATAAATAGCTAATCAGTGACTAAAATCGACTATTTCTATATATATAATATATATATATATATAATATATATATATATTATATATATATATATGTGGTGTGTGTGTGTGTTGTGTGTGTGTGTGTGTCTGCTGTGTTGCCGCGTGCGTGTACATTCATAAACGACACAAGGGAGAACATCACACACACAACACACACACATAATATGCATAAAGTTATGGGTATATATATGCGTAAACAATATGTATTTTACGCGCACACACATACACACATACACTCTCAGATACACACACACACACACACACACACACACAGCACACACACACATATAATATATATATATATATATATATATAATATATATATATAATATATGGTATGTATTTATGTATATAATAGAAGTAACGTTTTTGTCTGCTTTAAATTATTGAACATTCTTATAATTCTAACCATATAGTGGAGTTTCACATCGTTTTTTCTACAAAGAAAACTTGTTCCCAATGGAGTCATTTGCATCATAGTTAATCATATGCAAAAATAATTTTGGTGAGGAATCTGAAATGAGAGAAGATCCGGTATTGACCCTTAAAAATTTCAATGCAAAAGTTTACGGTCTCTAAAGTTTTCCACTAGGCATTTTAAACTTTTTTTAGTTTTGGTACGTTTCGAAAAATATTTTGCCTACTGCGCAGTTCCACCGATTTCCATTATTCCCTGCATTCTTTCATTGCTTGAAATCAAGAAACCAGGAAGATGATATTGGTGATGGCTCAAGAACTATGAGTCAGTAGTAATAGCAGAGGAATCGTAATTTAAAAGAAGGCATGGAAATGTTTCTCTTTATCAACGCACATGGTGGCCCCCAATTGAAAGCTGTACATAGAGTGTATGGCAAACTGATAAGGACAGAGAAACAAGAAGTTTACCTAAAAAAGTTGTAAGACAAGTGATTGATTAATTTGACTTGTCCATTTTGGTATCGGTAGATACCCACTAAGCTCAATCCTTCAAGGTAATTTCAGCTATAAAAAAAAACAAGCACTAAAAATAAAAGCATTTTAAATCAAGATTAAGTTGGTCAAATAGGTATGAACTATGGGATGAGATACCTTGGTATCACATTAAGCAATGAAACTCGGATAAAAGCTGCAATTTTAATTCATGAGGATTTAATCAGGAACATCGAGAGGAAAGGAAAACGATGAAGCAGTAAAGTTTGGAGTAGATCTGAGGCGTTGTGGCACATAAAGAATGAATGGTTCAAAATTTGGAAAATAGTAACCAAATACATTCAGTTGTGAAAAGGACAATTTGATACCATAATTGGATGAAGGTGAGTTTTTTCCCAAAATGAATGGAGATCTATGTCAATGATTACTTTGCAAAACAGAACTGGCTGATGAAGGTGTCATCGTTGAGAATTATTGGGCCAACACAAGAGCTTTGAAATCATCGATAAATTTGGACAGAATTAAGAAAGAGTTTGTCATACCTCAAAACTGGTTGAATGATTTGTACGATCCCTTTCTAGATGCAAGAAACAATCTATTTAAACTAAGAAGAAGCCACAGGGAATCGATTTATATAGAATACCTTTTCAGATGAACATTATGTCATTATTCTTTTTTTTTATTTACCACACATATCGTCTAAAATATTTATTTGGCTTGGTTTATGTGAGGGGAGACCGACGCAATTGCAACGCTCATAACCCATCTTCTTTCTTATTCAGAATCCACTACAAAAATATGATAATTATAAATGGAAATGATATCAATAGGTTCCAACTGATTATTTGTAGAAAACGCAGGTGCGGGCAGTTATCAAAAAGTCACAAGGGTTTAAAATGGCCGAAGATTCTTTCAACGGTAATTGTACAACAGATAAGTCTGTTTCTTAAAAATGAAAATGGACAAAAGATATTTTCAGCATTAGCACAGCC
The DNA here is from genome assembly GCA_023376005.1 of Doryteuthis pealeii. Taxonomy (NCBI): domain Eukaryota; kingdom Metazoa; phylum Mollusca; class Cephalopoda; order Myopsida; family Loliginidae; genus Doryteuthis; species Doryteuthis pealeii. The sequence continues at coordinate 20,837 of JALAJA010000571.1, read as the reverse complement.
ACTAGAAATTAATTCTGTGAGATATATTATTACATAAATCTAATACATACAGTAAAGTTCCAAGATCAAATGGAATCTATAATAAGTAAGTTTTATGCAAGGGGCTTCTCGATCCAACGCTCCCAATATATATTATAATATATATATATATATTAAATATATATATATATATATTCAAATATGACTGATAAGGGGAAAAGAATATATATAAATATATATAAAATTAAAGTGTCGGGGCGCGCCTAAAAGTCGGTAACAGCCAATCAGCGAGGGATCTATCCCCCTTCTTCAATGCGGCTTAGACCAGGAGATTGTTTTTGCATCTGTAGGTGGAGGCCAACAACCTACCAATCAGATCCTTACTTTACACCAGCACAGATTCCCTGTGCTACTCACTACGCTTGAGTTGGGCGAGGCCGGTATCGGAACTAGGAAACTTGTGGTTTCAAAGTCGAACGCTCTACGACTGGAGCTAACCCGGCCCTTATATAAAATAATAAGTTTAATTCTAATGAGTCCGAATACCCTACTATTATTCGCTTAGTAGATCATCAGGGCAAAATATGACTGTAAAGTTTGGTAATTATATATTTTTACTATCAAACTATTTGTCGTTTTTTTTTATTTTCTTACCGCAAAGGCTCTACGAAGTTTTGTATATCACAACTGACGAAACAGCGCACACAACAACCATCAAACACACAAGTATATACACACACATATATATATATATATATATAATATATATATATATATCGTAACTGTGTAATTTTATCAGGCAAGAGTGTGTTCAAATAACAAATGCAAATAACTTACGTCATAAAACATATATAACTATATTATATTATATATATATATTATATATAAGGTTTTCATCTACCACTAGCACATTCACTTAAACTTTGTTTTTCCCTCCTTGCGCGCGGCAAAAACGTTATTAAATGAGTTAAACAAACGGCCCAAAGTACAAACAGTTCAACGAAATACATTAAAAAATCGCGTGTACGTAAAGACTTTTCTCGAATTTTTTCGCTCACAGGGCAAAGTATGTAAGTAACAGTTTTTCGTTGCATTTCTTTCAGTCAGTGGTCTTCAGAAAATCTGGAAGCAACAATTTTGGTAAATAAGTATTCTTTTGTCGTATTTATTCACAGTAATCCTCTCTATGAATGTGTTACAGACATGTTGATAAAAGATGCTTAGAACGAATGCTATATATAGTCTTTTCGAAAAAATATCTTTAAACTACTTTAAATTCTTTGTTTTTAAAAACAGAAGTAGTAGACATTCAATTGTGAATATAACTTCTTTGAGACTTTCTGGATGAGCTATTTAAACCTCGGACTACAAACTTCTGCAGTTAACTAAGATGACCGGCCTGAGCTCTATCGATCCTGTTCCACGGCCAATATTGGCGGAATTTAATCACCAAACGCAATATTCGTCGACTTTCTTGAAGCGTAGAATGTGGGGGCGAGGATTCACATTATTTTCGTCTCTCGCGTGTTTCGAAGATTTATAACGTAACGACAGGCTCGATGCAAAATGTAATGAGACCTAGACAGAATGGGAAATGCAGACTGCTGACTCTCTTTACAATATTATTTAGCGAGTTTTCACTCTGCCTATACCAGGCTGAATAGGCTCCGGCAAAATCGTTAGTGAGCATAAACGTCGTTTGCATAAATCTCCCCAGTTATTCTTAGGTTGCAATTTTTATGAAAACACCCTGTATAACGTGAACATGATTTATCAAATTTGCTGAATTTTTGTAGATGGTAAAGCTTGATCTATGTCTGTTTGAAAACCGCAATACATAGAGAAATAGGAGGTGATTTTCAAAACAAAATTTGCGTTCATAACCCCAGAGAACAAAATAAAATGGATACCTGTTCCAGTTTTTGAGGGTCCCCATTATGTTGACAGTCACATTACTATATGCTCGTCAAACAAATGCAATAATTTCTTGTTTCCTCTTTTAATTGACCTATTTTTGTTGTTTTTCTTTTGTTTTTAAAACTAAAGTTATTTCAAGCAGAAACTTAGCAGGACAGTTGAACAAACCTTTTTTCAATGCCAAATGAACTCCAAGTGAAAAAAAATGTTTAGACAAAATTATTAATAAAAAACTATATCATAATGATTATACTTGTACATATATGCTTTTCAAGAACATCATCAGTTCAGGGTCTGTGATGTTATTACACATGAATTAATTTAAAAGTGTCCGAAACTTTGTTGATTGCACATCACTCTAAATAGATATGGGTTCTTTTTTAACAATAAAATTTCTAGATGTACGCAACCATTGAGTTAGCGTGAATACACAGAAGTTGTTCGCAAAGTCTTCTGTACTGTTGATCGTTCTTTGTGTGTGTATAGAAGAACACTAAGCGTAATGTGTATGACAAAGAACAACTGATATATATTTCCGGAGAGATATTTTACACCAGAACACGAAGAAAAAGTGAACATCGTTTATTGATGATTGTTATACGTAGATATTATTATTATTTGATACGTAATCCCATAGGTTCACTGTTTGTTATTTTGGTGAGCCCATTTAGGTTAATATGTAGCCAACAATACTAGATATTACAAGAATATCTAACGAGCCGCACATTTAAGTGTGTCATCAGCTGTCTTCTTTTCGGGAACACGATTAAATAATGTACACAAAAAGAGTGGGAATTAATATTGTTGAATGATAATAGCCATTGATTCATATACTTCTAAAGTGATAATAAGTCAATAAAAGATTTTACAAATAGAATATGTTAATATGAAATTTCGGATTATATGCCCCTTGAGCAAATCTCTCCTCGTCACCAGTTTTGAAGATATAAAAAAGAATCCTGTTTCTGTGGAAACCACACAGTAGTAACCAATTATAAAAAAGAACAGACTGGATTTCATGTCTCATTCCTCAGACACCAGACAAGAATGTATTTGAACATTCGCCTTTCGGCCACATAGCCGAACAAGAGCGTGATCCTACAACCATCGATGAAAAAAGGCTATTTTTATCTTATCTAAGCCAGCCATCAGACGTTAACAACACTAACAGCTAAACAAAGAACGATATGTACATTTAACAAAATACATTTTATTGCGGTGGCATTTCTTGGAAATAATGATTTCTATACAGTTATGTTTCGTTAAATTTTTGTTCACATATATTTAATGTTATCGGATTTATTCGGATTATCTTCTTTGCACAAATTCTTTTCCATTGAGCTTTTTACACTATAAAAAAACGTTTCTATAATTATAAAGCATAGAAACTACACAGCAAGGGTTACCTAGGTAAATTAGAATGACGACCGACAACGGTTTAAGCCAAGTCGGTAGTGTTTCGACTAGGAACAACAAGCGTTCCACAAGTTCGATAAGGCCTCGCCAACACTCAGCGTATGTGTAGGGCGGGGATCTGTGCGGTAAAGTAAGGAGCTGATGTAGGTGTGGTGCCCGCATCAGACGCCAATACAATCTCCTGGTTAGCGTTGGTAAAAGAGGATAGACTCCCTCGCTGTTTGGGCTGATACCGACAATAAGCCACTCTGTCAACTATATACAACCTGAAACTCGTGTTTCTAATTAACAAAATAAGTAAAATTAAAGTGGTCGGGCGGCCCAAAGTCGGTATCAGCCAGTCAGCGATGTAGTCTATCCCCTTTCAATAGCGCTAGACCAAGGAGATTGTTTCGGGTCTGAGGTGGAGGCCACACCACCCATCAGCTCCTTACTTTACCGCATAGATCCCTGTTCTAACTCAAAGCTGAGTTGGCTAGGACCGGTATCGAACTAGGAACCTGTGGTTTCTAGCTGAACGCTCTATCGACTGAGCTAACCCGTTGCCAGAAATGACCAGCAAACTCTAACATCTTAGATATCTTTTTCGGTAAACATTTGTCTCTAATACACATCAATGTTTTATAACCAAAATACAAAAATCATATATATATCTGAAATTATATTTGCAAAAATTCATCAAGAAAACAGAACTTTTAAATGAAAACATTCGAGATAAGTGTTAAGAAAAGAGACAGGGGAATTGTAAATCAGAGAAGAATCCGTGACGATATTGTCTAGTTAGAACTCATAAATCATAAGTTCCCGAATTAGACTACGCTGCACGTTGATCTGAGCGGCTTTTCAATCAACCCGGATAAAGAATGCATAGCGTGTACGCGCACTAACTACCCACGATATACCAAAACCCCTACGAACACCTACATCGGTTTGAACCTCTTTGGTCACGTGATATCCACGCCACAAAACCAGCACTACTTAAAGTATTGCACAAAGTTTGACTCATCTAGTATTTTGAAAATATTTTTGAAAATAATTTCAATCTTCACAAAACTTGAAATCTGAATCATTAGATACTGAGTTGAAATAAAAATGAAAAATAGAAATATCAATTATTGACTACTAAATTGTTTGAGTCAAATATATTTCATTGTTACTTTTTTGGTTACCCCATGAGAAGAATTTATGAGTTGGGTGATTCATCACGTCTTCATAAAAATGAAATATGGTCTAATAGTAAGATAGTTTGCATAATCTATGTGGCGGCATAGATTATTGCAACACCGTGTAGAATGGAAATTACAAACGGTTGGAGACCTCTGACCCCACAGGTGGAAGACCGGCGAATCAGTGAAATCACGTGGGAGATGGTTTAACCACTTGGGACGTCAGGCAGGAGCATGTCTTGCTTATAGCTGGGGCTCACTTGCACACGGCGATGTGTTTAGTTAGAGAAGAAGTTTAGTTAAGAATAAAAGTATTTAAAAGAAATAACATGGTGTTTGTTGTTGATGAATGTCTTGGCAAAAAGACTGACCAAGAAGAAAAAATGATCAAAGATGAACAACCAACTGGAACCTAGAATAGAGTCAACATGGAGAGAAAGAATGGAAACGAATAGAGAAACCATGGCCAAAGAAGTAAGTAATGCAAGTTATGCATCTCATCTCTCTGTCTCTCCTCTCTCCAGTAAAAGACACTTGTGTATATATCCCAACATGTGGGTTTATAAACAATAGCACTCAGCTCGAAATATTGGTTGTGCTTGTGTTTGTCTTATTTGAAGTTGATAAAAGCGATTTTGTAATTGATGATGCAGAAAAGTGTTTGCAGACATTCATGGTTTTTGAAATAAGTTGTGCGATGTTGATTTCCCGGTGAAAATATTTGGACATACCCAGTAGATATGCTTTCTATTTGCGCTAGTCCTCAAACATTAGCAGCAGGAGGTCTGGAACTTACCATCTGCAGATAAAAGAGATCGTACTCTATAGAAAAGGGATACACGCTAGTAGGAAGGAAATGTGATAAACAAAAAAAAGATTGAATGAATACATAAACGAAGCAAGACATACTAATTTCGAACATGATTCCATTCATTACATTCCGATCTTGGGATGGGGAATAGCCAAGACTAGAAGCAAATACAAAAAATGAAACCCGCGTTATGGGGAATGTTGAATAGGTTTTTCTTGCTTATTCTTCTTTCTTTATAAACTGTCGTTTGGAGAGAGAAACTGAAGGTGGAGAAGTTTCTTTTATTTGATTTTAGAAGTTTAAGGAACTTTGCATTAGATTTTCGTTTTGTTACATTTTTTGCTTTGTTTAAAGACAATATGTTTAAACTTGAGCATTCTTAGTGATGTGTGGATTGTGTGTATTTGTGTGGTTGTGTACAAATATGTATACATACCATATAATTAAAACTAAACATAGTATATATAATATATATATGTCATGTTGTCTTAAATTGTAAAGATTATACTCATACACACACAAGAGAGACACGAACACACCCCACGCTCACACACATGCCTATATATATATATATTAATATATATATAAATTATAACTTTATGAATTATTATGTATATGTACGTCCTACTTTATATGAATATTTAGCATTCCACTACGGGAGGATACGACATAAGGTCAATCTTTAAAACGACTTCAACTGATTTTAATTCACATTTCCTTCTCCTAGACAGATAGCCGTGCAAGGTTATAAGACCAGCCTTCCCTACTATTTACTTCAATTGCTTTGAAGAAAATATATAATTCATGTAGAACTCGGTGGACGTATCCATTTTGCCTAAGGACAATAGCATTACACAAACGCACTACTACATAGTATGTTTGGTTTGGGTTTGGTTTGGTTAATTTTACGACATATCAACCTAAGTGGGTCATACATTAATGCCGATAAAGTGTGACCAATTAAATTCCTTCTAATGGGACCCACTCAATTTATCTATAAATTGATTTTTCTAATTAAACCCATAGATGGAACCCTATATGTACGTATGTATGTATTTATGTGATAATACATAATTTCTGTAAAAGCCATTACTTCAACTGTACCTTATTTTCAATTTTATAGTGGTGGATACAAGCATTTTAGCAGTTTTTATTATATTATTCTAAATGGTGTCCTTAAGATGCAGAAACTGTTCCAAATTCGACAATTTGGCCAAAACTGGTTTAAGCATTTAAGGATAATGAATTGTCGCTTGAAATAAAAAGTAAAGTAAAGTTAAAGTCGACGGGGCGGCCTAAAGTCGTATCAAGTCAGCCAGTCAGCGAGGGAGTTCTATCCCCTTTTAATATGCGCCAGACCAAGAGATTGTTTTGGCGTCGTGAAGGTGGAGCACCACACCTACCATCAAGCTCCTTACTTTACCGCACAGATCCCTGTGCTACTCATACGCTGAGTTGGCGGGACCGGTATCGAACTAGGAACCTTGTGGTTTCTAGCTGAACGCTCTACCGACTGAGCCAACCCCTTGGAAATAAAATCACAAATAGACGGCATCAGCTCCAAATTACAATTTAAGATGCAGATTAGATTGGAACCCGGCCCACAACCTCTTGAAAACTTTCACAATTAAATGATACCAATACCACTGCCCGTACCCACTTATATAAATAAAGTGATGATGTTTGACGTTTAGAATGCTTTCTGTGGAGTCAATGCTAATTTTGGAAAAAGTAGCTAGTCAATGACTTTCAGTTTGAGGAAACGAAAGATGTGGTGTTGTGGCGTTAATCCTTAAGCTCAGATTTAGGCACAGTCGATGTTTTCTTGTTTCCATAATGGAGGATATAGAGAACATGCCCCAAGTACAAACTGTGCTGTTAAAGCCGTAATCAAAAGATAGATGCTTGACCAAATGAAAGCTCCCCTGGAATAAATGACTTACATTCCAAGGGGACTTTATTAAAGAGAATATGTTTAAATTTGGTTCGTTTATGTCTGGTGGAAATATAGCTGCAAATTTGGATACCGTTTTAATATTCCTTTTTAGAAATCACTTTTACCGGGTGTTGCAGACAGTGTATTCGTATGAGCTTGACTTCGTCATAACATGGCTGAAGAATTTAAAATGTATACTATTTTACCTGCCATTGTCATGATAGATACATTGTTTAAAGTTTGAATGTATCTATTTTTGTATACATTTCGGGTCGTTTGTCATTTTTGTAGGAGCATTTCTCATTCAAATCACGTTTGCTTAGCGCTTTTTTGCCATATTAAAATAAAAATAAACCGCCACGTTTTTTAAGCCGACAAAAACAAATAATAGTCTTAGTCTTGTAAAGAAATTTTGAAAATAATAACAGTCCTTGATAATGGTTCAGAAAAGAACCCAAAAGTGCTTGGTATATTAATGAATAACTCTTTTAAACAACCTTAACGTCCTTTTAAGATGATAACAATAATTGGTAAGAAAATTGAAAGAAAAATTGAATAAAAAAATTAAAAAATCATGTTTTCTCAGCGTAGAAAGTAGCATAAGGATATAAAAGGTGTGGTGCTCCTCCTGGTAGGTGTGGTGCTCCTCCTCAGATGCCTAAAATCTTTCCTTGGTAAACGCAGAGTGTAAAGGTGTAGACGCTGTCTGGGACATTAGGCCTGCCCGCGAACTTTATATATATATATGGTATATATATATATATATATAATTATATATATATATAATTACTATATATATCTATATATTATTTTTGGATGTTTTGGTTTTTATTTTAGAAGATATTGGCTGAATAAGTATGTATTACATTTTTACTTGAAGGCACTTAAAATGCATGCTATCCTATAAAATTCGAACTTTTCTTATAGAAAATGAATTGACAAGTTTGTAATCCCGGCAAGGATCGCTCGGTGTGTAGAATATCGTTCAGATGTTTCGACTTTATTAAGCTCATCAGCGATTACTCTAAACTTTTCCTCCGACAGAAATCGAAAACCGGGACCTCACAGGCAATAGTAAACACTATAAATAACGTAATAACAGAGTCATTGGTACATGGTCCATTGGTAGACGACTTTATAAATATTATATAATATATATTATATATATTATATAATATATATATAATATATATTAGAATAATAACGTAATACAAGTCATTGGTACATGTGAGTTTATCGTCAATGCGATCATCAGATCAGTGGTTCAACAATCGCATAGTTTGATCAACTGTCAACAGTCAAAGCGCCGTTGAATCTCGTTATCGCTATAATGCTCATCATTATATCAATATATTGGAAAAAATGCAACACTGAATATCTGTTTCAATTTTTACTCAGATAAATATACACATGTTGATGCATTACAGCAAATGATCACATAGCAAATCAATTTCCACATGTACCATGACTCTGTATTAACGTTATTCTAATATATATTATATATATATATATATATAATATATACTATATATATATATATTTATAAAGTCGTCGTACCAATGACCATGTAACCAATGACTTTCTGTTTATTACGTTATTTATAGTGTTTCACTATGCTGCTGAGGTCCCGTTCCGATTACCCTGTCGGAGGAAAATCGTTAGTATAATATCGCTGATGAGACTTATAAAGTCGAAACAGTCTGAACGATATTCTAACACCGAGCGATCCTTTCCGGGATTACACTTGTCAAGTTCATTTTCTATAAAGAAAAGTATCGAATTTTATAGGATACATGCATTTTAAGTGCCATTCAAGTAAAATGTAAACTACTTTATTCAGCAATTCTTCTAAAATAAAACAAAACATCAAAATATATATATATTATATATATATATAAATATATATATATATATATATATAATTATATACATATATATATATAAAGTCGTCGGGCAGCCTAATGTCCCAGACGCGCTCTACACCTTTACACTTGCGTTTGACCAAGGAAATTAATTTAGCATCTGAGGCAGGAGCACACACCTACCAGGAGGAGCACCACCTTTTATATCCTTATGCTACTCATAGCTGAGAAAACATATTTTTACTTTTTTTATTCTTTTTCTTCATTTTCTTACCAAATTATTGTTATCACTTAAAAGACGTTTCAGATTGGTTTTAAAAGAGTATTCCATTATATACAAGCACTTTTGGTTCTTTCTGGAACCATTATCCAAGACTGTTTATTATTTTTCAAAATATCTTTATCAAGACTAAACTATATTTGTTTTTTGTCGCTAAAAAACGTTGGCGTTTATTTTATTTTAATATGTCAAAAGCTAAGCAAAACGTGAATTTACAAATAGAAAATGCTGCCTACAAAAGCAACGACCGGCATGTATAAAAATGATACATTCAAACTTTCAAACAATGTAGCTATCATTGACAATGACAGTAAAAAATAGTATAACATTTTAAAATTCTTCAGCCATGTTATGACGAAGTCAAGCTCATACGAAGTACACTGTCTGCAACACCCGGTAAAAGTGATTTCTAAAAAGAATAATTAAAAAGGTATCCAAATTGCAGCTATATTCACCAAGACATAAACGAACCATTGAAACATTATTCTCTTTAAAATAGTGCCCCTTGGAATTAAGTCATTTATTCCAGGAGCTTTCCATTGGTCAGAGCATCTACTCTTTTGATACGGATAACATTGCACAGTTGTAATTGGGCAGTTCTCTATATCCTCATTTAGGAAACAAGACAACATCGGAATGTGCTAAATCTGAGCTTAAGGATACGCACAACACACAATCTTTCGTTCCTCAAAACTGAAAGTATTGACTAGCTACTTTTTCCAAAATTAGCTGACTCCCACAGAAAGCATTCTAAACGTCAAACATCATAAACTTATTATATAAGTGGTACGGCATGGGTATGTGGTATCATTTATAATTGAAAGTTTTCAAAGAGTTGTGGGCCGGGTTCAATTCTAATCTGCATTCTTAATTGTATTGGAGCTGAGTGCGTCTATTTGTGAATTTATTTCAAGCGGTTAGCTCAGTCGTAAGCGTTCAGCTAGAAACAAAGGTCCTAGTTCGATACCGGTCCCGCCAACTCAGCGTATGAGTAGCACAGGGATCTGTGCGTAAAGTAGGAGCTGATGGTAGGTGTGGTGCTCCACCTCAGACGCCAAAACATCTCATTGGTCTAGCGCTTATTGAAGGATAGACTCCCTCGCTGTGGCTGATACCGACTTTAGGCCGGCCCCGTCGACTTTACTTTACTTTACTTTTTTATTTCAAGCGACATTCATTATCCTTAAAATGCTTTAACCAGTTTGGCCAATTGTCGAATTTGTGAACAGTTTCTGTCATCTTAGAGGACACATTTAGAATAAATAATAAAACTGCTAAAATGCTTCGTATCCACCACTATTAAAATTTGAAAATAAGGTACAGTTGAATAATGCTTTCCATAAAATTCATGTCTCTCATAAATACATACATACGTACATATATGGGTCCCATCTATGGTTAATTAGAAAAATCATTTATCAAGATAAATTGGTGTCCATTAAGAAGGAATTTATTTCAAAACTTTATCGGCATTAAATGACCACTGAGGTTGATATGTCGTAAAATAAACAACCAACCAAACCAAACATACATATGTAGATGGCCGTATTGTTAAATGGCTATTCTCTTAGGAAATGGATACGGCCATCCGAGTTCATACATGAAAATTATATATTTTTCCTTCAAGCAATGAGTAAATAGTAGGGAGGCTGGGTTCTTTAAACGCTTGGACGGCTATCTGTCTGGAGAAGAAATATATTGAATTCAATATCAGTTGAAAGTTCGTAAAGATTGACCTATGTGTATCCTACCCGTAGTGGAATCTAATATTTCATATAAAAGTAGACGTACATATACATATATAATTTCATAAATGTTTATATATATATATATATATATATATATATATATATAGGCATGTGTGTGAGCGTGTGTGTGTTCGTGTCTCTCTGTGTGTGTAATGATATACATTTACAATTTAAACATACATGTACTATATATATATATATATATCTATGTTTACGTTTTAATGTATATGTATGTATACATATTTGTACACACACCAAAATACACCCAATCCACATCACTAGAATGCTCAGTTTAACAGATAAATTGTCTTAAACAAAGCAAAAATGTAACAAAACGAAAATCTAATGGCAAAAGTTCTTAACTTCTAAAATCAATAAGAAACTTCCTCCCACCTTCAGTTTTCTCTCTCCAACGGAACAGTTTATAAAGAGAAAGAATAAGCAAAGAAAACGTATAACATTTCCCCATAAGCGGTTTTCATTGTTTTGTTTTTAGCTTTCTAGTCTTGGCTTTCCCTCTCCAAGATCGGAAAATGTATGAATGGAATCATGTTCGAATTAGTATTTCTTGCTTCGTTTATGTATTCATTCAATTTTTTTTGTTATCACAATTTCCTTCTACAGCGTATCCCTTTTCTATAGAGTACGATCTCTTTTATCTGCAGATGGTAAGTTCCAAGACCTCCTGCTGCTAATGTTGAGACTAGCGCATCAAATAGAAAGCATATCTACTGGGTATGCTCCAAATATTTTCCCGGTAAATCGACACCTTTTCAAAAACATGAATGTCTGCAAACACTTTTCTTTTTGCATTATCAATACAAAATCGGCTTTTATAACTTCAAAATAAGACAAACACAAGCACAACCAATATTTCGCAGCTGAGTGCTATTGTTATAAACCCACATGTTGGGCATATATACACAAGTGTTCTTTTACGGAGAGAGGAGCGAAGAGAGATGAATGCATAACTTGCATTACTTACTTCTTTGGCCATTGGTAACTCTATTCGTTTTATTCTTTCTCCCATGTTGACTCTATTCCTAGGTTTTCAGTTGGTTGTTCATCTTTGATTCATTTTTTCTTCTTGGCTCATCTTTTTGCCAAGACATTCATCAAACCAACACGCATTTATTCTTTTAGAATACTTTATTCTTACTAAACTTCTTTCTCTATAAAACACATCGCGGTGTGTGCCAAGTGAGCCCCAGCTAAGGCAAGCCATGCTCCTGCCTGACGTCAGTTGGTTAACCATCTCCGCACGTGTTGTCACTTGATTTGCGGGTCCTTCCACCTGTGTGGTCAGAGGTCTCCAAACCGTTTGTAAATTTCCATTCTACACGTGTTGTCAATATCTATGCCGCACATAGATTATGCACACTATCTTACTATAGACCATATTTCATCTTTTTATGATAGACGTGAGCATCACCCAACCTAGCATAATTATCCCCCCTTTTCCTCAATGGGGTAAACCAAAGTAACAATGAATTATTTGACTCAAACAATAGTAGTCAATAAATTGTATATTCTATTTCATTTTATTTACAACTCAGTATCTAATAATTCAGATTTAACAAGATTTTGGGAAAGATTGAAATTAAATTTTCAACAATATTTTCAAAGTACTATGATGTCAAACGTGTTGCAATACTTTACTACGTGCTGGTTTGTGGGTGGATATCAGTGACAAAGAGGTTCAAACCATGGTAGGTGTTCGTAGTGGTTGGTAAGTACGTGGAGTTAGTGCGCTTACACGTATGCATTGCTTTAACTCCGGGTGTGGATTTTGAAAGCCGCTCAGATCACGTGCAGCGGTAGTAATTCGGGAACTTATGATTTATGAGTTCTACTAGCAAATCGTCACGATTCTTTCTCTGATTTACAATTCTGCCTGTTCTCTTTTCTAAAACACTTATCTCGAATGTTTCATTAAAACGTTCTTTGTTTTCTGAATGATTTCTGTCAAGATATAATTTCAGATATAATTTGAAATTTTTGTATTTTGGTAATAAAACAACTTGATGTATTAGAGACAAATGTTTACCGAAAAAGATATCTAAGGATGTTAGAGTTTGCTGGTCATTTTCCTGGCAACGGGTTTGCTCAGTCGATAGAGCGTTCAGCTAGAAACCACAAGGTTCCCTAGTTCGATACCGGGTCCTACCAACTCAGCGTTTGAGTAGAACAGGGAATCTATGCGGTAAAGTATAGGAGCTGATGGGTAGGTGTGGCGCTCCAACTCAGACGCCGAACACAATCTCCTTGGTCTGCGCTATTGAAAAGGGATAGACTACATCGCTGACTGGCTGGATACCGACTTTAGGCCCCCGACCACTTTCTTTACTTATTTTGTTTAATTAAAAACACGAGTTCAGGTTGTTATATATTGAACAGAGGTGGCTTATTGTCGGTATGCCAAAGCAGCGAGGGCAAGTCTATCTCTTTTAACCAACGCTAAACCAGGAGATGTATTGGCGTCTGATGCGGAGCACCACCCCTACAATCAGCTCCTACTTTACCGCACAGATCCCCGTCCTACACATCCGCTGATTGGCGAGGCCTTTATCGAATCTTGGAACCTTGTTGTATCCTAGTCGAACACTACCGACTGAGCTAAACCGTTGTCGGTCGTCAATTCTAATTACCTAGTAACCTGCTGTGCTAGTTTCTATGCTTTAGTTATTATAGAAACGTTTTTTATAGTTAAAAAGCTCCAATGGAAAGATTTTGCAATAAAAGAAGGATACCGAATAATCCGATAACATTACATATATGTGAACAAAATTTAACGAAACATAACTTTTATAGAACATTATTTCCAAGAAATGCACCGCAATAAAAATGTATTTTGTAACTGTACATATCGTCTTTGTTTAGCTGTAGTGGTTTAACGTCGAATGGAATGGCTTGGATAAGACTAAAAAAAAAAAACACAATAGGAGAAAAGCCTTTTTTTCATCAATGGTTGTTAGGATCCACGGCTCTTGTTTGGCTATGGTGGCCGAAAAGGGCGAATGTTCAAATACTCTTGTCTGGTGTCTGGAAATGAGACATGAAATTCAGTCTGTGCTTTATAATTGGTTACTACTGGTGGTGGTTTCACAAACAGGATTCTTCTTTATATCTTCAAAACTGGTGAGAGGAGATTTGCTCAAGGGCATATAACGAAAATTTCATATTAACATATTCGTAATTTGTAATCTTTATCTGACTTATTATCACTAGAAGTATATGAATCATGGCGTTCACTTAATCATCAACATATAATCCCATCTTTTGTGTACTTTATTTCAATCTGATTGGTCCCGAAAAGAAGACGCTGATGCCACACTTAAATGTGCTCTCGTTCAGATATTCTTGTAATACTAGTATTGTAGGCTACATATTAACCTAAATGGCTCACCAAAAACATGTTAACTATGGGATTACGTTCAAATAATAATAATATCTACTATAACAATCATACAATAAACGATGTTCAATTTCTGTCGGTGTCTTTGGCGTAAATATCTCTCCGGAAATAATATCAAGTTGTTCTTTTGTACATACACATACTAAGTGTTCTTCTCTACACACACACGAACGTCAACATACAGAAGCTTGCGAACCACCTTCTGTTATTCACCTAACTCAATGGCGTAATCTAGAAAATATTGTTTTAAAAGAACCCATATCTATCTTGAGTGGGATGTGGCCAACTCAAAAGTTACGGCACATTTTAAATTATTCATGTGATAATAACATCACAGACTAAATGATGATGTTCTTGAAAGATGATATTACACATGTATAATCATTATAAATAGTTTTAATTAATAATTTTGTCTTAAACATTTTTTTTTTCACTTGGAGTTCATTGGCATGAAAAAAGGTTTGTTCAACTGTCCTGTCAAGTTTTCCTGCTTGAATAACTTTAGTTTTAAAACAAAAGAAAAAAAAAAATAGGTCAAAATGAGGAAACAAAGAAATTATTTGATTTGTTTGACGGAGCATATTATAATGTGGACCGTCAACATAATGGGGACCTCAAACACTGAACAGGTATCCATTTTATTTTGTCTGGGGTTAAGAACGCAGAATTTTGTTTTGAAATCACCTCCTATTCTATGTATTGCGGTTTCAAACAGAACTAGATCAACTTTTACCATCACACAAAATTCAGCAGAAATTTGATAAATCATGTTCACGTTATACAGGGTGTTTCATAAAATATGCAACTTAAAGTAATGGGAGAATTTATGCAAACGACGTTTATGCTCACCTAAACGATTTTGCGGAGCCTATTCAGCCTGGTATAGGCAGAGTGAAACACTTCGCTAAATAATATTGCGCTCAAGAGAGTCCAGGCAGTCGCATTTCCCATCTGTCTAGGTCTACTCTGACCAATTTTGCTCGAGCCTGTCGTTCACGTATAAATCTTCGAACACGCGGGAGACGAAAAATATGTGAAATCCTCGCCCCCACATCACGCTTCCAAGAAAAGTCGACAATAATTGCGTTTGGTTTGATAAATTCCGCAATATTGGGAATGGACAGGATCGATAGAGCTTCAGGCGGTCACTTAGTTAACTCAGAAGTTTCGATATGTCCGAGAGTTTAACTAAGCCTCATCCAGAAAGTCTCAAAGAAAGTTATTTCCAGATTGGAATGTCTACTACTTCTGTTTTTAACAACAAAGAATTTAAGGTAGTTTAAAGATATTTTTCGAAAGACATTAGCATTCGTTCTAACATCGTTTTATCAACTTGTAACACATTATCAGAGGATTACTGTGAATAAATAAATCGCAAAAATACTTATTTACCAAAATTGTTGCTCCATGATTTCTGGAAGACCATGACTGAAAGAATGCAACGAAAACTGTACTTACATACTTTGCCCTGTGAGCGATAAATATCGAGAAAAAGTCTTTACGTACACGGATTTTTTAATGTATTTCGTTGACCTGTGTACTTGGGCGTTTGTTTAACTCATTTAATAACGTTTTTGCCGCAAGGATAGGAAAACGAAGTTTAAGTGAATGTGCTAGTGGTAGATGAAAAACCTTATATATAATATATATACTATCTATTATATATATATTATATATGTATGCTATACGTGAGTTATTTGCATTGTATTGTAGAAAACTTTTCCTGAATAAAAATTGACACAGTTCGCTATTAATATATATATATATATATATATATATATATGTGTTGTGTGTGTGTGTGTGTGTGTGTGTGTGTGGTGATATACAAAACTTATCGGTAGAGCCTTGCGGTAAGAAAAAAAAACGACAAATAGTTTTGATAGTAAAAATATATACCAAACTTTACAGTCATATTCTTGCCTGATGAGCTACTAAAGCGAAACTATTCGTAGTGTATCGGACTCATTAGATCTAACTTTAATATATAATAAGGGCCGGGTTAGCTCAGGTCGGTAGAGCGTTCGACTTGAAACACAAGTTTCCTAGTTCGATACGGCCCTCGCACTCCAGCGTGGGTGAGTCGCACAGGGATCTGTGGCGGTAAAGTAAGGATCTGATGGTAGGTGTGCGCTCCACCTCAGATGCAAAAAACAATCTCCTGGTCTAGCGCTATTGAAAAGGGGATAGACTCCCTCGCTGATTGGCTGATACGACTTTAGGCCGCCCGACGACTTTAATTTTATATATATATATATATATTCCTTTCCTCCTTATCAGTCATATTGTATAATATATTAATATATATATATATAATATATATATATATATATATATCCCTGGGGAGCGTTTTGATCGAGACGCCTTGCCATAAACTTACTTATTATAGATCCATTTTGATCTGGAACTGTTACTGTATGAATATTAGATTTATGTAAATAATATATCTACAGATTAATTTTAGTGGTGTGCTAATGCTGAAAAATATCTTTTCCATTTTCTTTTTAAGAAACAGCTTATCTGTGTACAATACCGTGAAAGAACTTCGCCATTTTAAACCCTGTGAATTTTTTGATAACTGCCCACTGCGTTTTCTACAGATATCATTGACCTTTGATAATCAATTTCCATTTATAATTATCATTTTTTGTGTATGGATTCTGATAAGAAGAGATGGGTTATGGCTGTGCAATTGCTGTCGTCCCTCACAATAAACCAAGCCCAATAAAGTATTTTAGACGATTATGTGTGTAATAAAAAAAAAGAATAATACATAATGTTCACTGAAAAGGTTATTCTATATAATCGATTTCCTGTGGCTTCTCTTAGTTTAAATAAATTGTTTCTATGCAACTAGAAAAGGGAGTTCGTACAAATCATTCAACAGTTTTGCAGGTATGACAACCTCTTGTCTTTAATTCTGTCCAAATTTTATCGATGATTTCAAAGCTCTGATTTGGCCATTTCCAACGATGACACCTCATCAGCAGATTCTGTTTTGCAAGTATTCAATTTGCATAGATCTCCATCATTTGGGAAAAACTCACCTTTCATCCAATTATGGTATCAAATTGTCTTTCACAACTGAATGTATTTGTACTATTCAAATTTTTGAACCATCATTCTTTATGTGCCACAAGCTCAGATTTTTACTCCCAACTTTACTGTCTCATCGTTTCCTTTTCCTCTCGATGTCCTGATAAATCCTCACTGATAAAATGCAGCTTATCCGAGTTTCATTGCTTATTGATACCAAGTATCTTCATCCTAGTTCATACCTATTTGACCAACTTATCTTGATTTAAAATGCTTTTTAGTGCTTGTTTTTTTTTATAGCTGAAATTACCTGAAGATGAGCTTAGTGGTATCTACGCGAATACCAAAATGGCGACAAGTCCCTTGAATCCAATCACTTGTCTCAAACTTTTTTCGGTAAACTTTTGTTGTCCTTAATCAGTTTCCATACATCTATGCTACAGCTTTCAATTGGGGCCACATCGTGGTTGATAAGAAACATTTCCATTGCCTTCTTTAAATTACGATTTCTCTGCCTATTACTTCCCACTGACTCATAGTCTTGGCCATCACCAATATCTTCATCCTGGTTTCTTGATTTCAAGCAATGAAAGAATGCAGGGATAATGGGAAAATCGGTGGAACTGAGAGTAGGCAAATATTTTCGAAAACAGTACCAAAAACTAAAAGTTAAAATGCCTAGTGGAACTTTAGAGACCGTAAACTTTTGGCATTGAAATTTAAGGGTCATACCGGATATTCTCTCATTCAGATTCCTCACACAATTATTTCTGCATATGAAAACTAGTGATCGCAAATGACTCCATTGGAACAATGTTTTATTTGTAGCAAAAACGTGTGAAACATCCACTTTAATGGTTAAATTATAAGAAATGTTCAATAATTTACAAGCAGACCAAAACGTTACTCTATTATATACATAAATACATACCATATAATATATATAAATATTATATAATATATTTATATATATATTAATATGTGTGTGTGTGTGTGTGTGTGTGTGTGGTGTGTGTGTTGTGTATCTGAAGTGTATGTAGTTATGTGTGTGCGCGTTAAAATAACATATTGTTTACGCATATATATACCATTCCTTATATGCATATATATGTGTGTGTGTTTTCGTGTGTGTGATTGTTCTCCTTGTGTCGTTTCTGAATGTACACGCACGCGCACCCACACAGACACACACACACACCCAACACCCCACACACAATGATTAATATAATATATATATAGTATATATATATATATATTATATAGTATATATATATATATGTAAGAAATAGTCGATTTTAGTCACTTGATAGCTATTATTTCGTTTTGGTGCAGCAAATTTACAATTTACATTAATGACCGATGCTAGTTGGGCCAGAGAAATGTGTCAATGCCAATTTTCCTGACACAGAGATTGCCAATCTTCCTTGCCAATCAGCATTGTTGAGAAAAACCTTTTTTTTTCTTAATATGGACTAAGATCCTAGGTTGTTGCCGGAAGCAAATCACAACATCTAGACAAAGTTTGTCATTTTTGGGTAGATTTCATCTCTTTAGATAATGTTTAGTTGGACTTTTTTTTTCACTTAAGCTCAAAAATAGTACGTAAATGACCTAATTTGATCTAATACACTTTAGGAAGAGCGATGAGACAGAAATTTGCTGATACCGCAATTGACGGAGATTATCGCCCGCTAGCAAAAATCAACGATTAGAGTCGAAATGTTAATAACATTATTTGGCTCTGAAAATTCTTTGATACTAAGAAATGACACTATGATAACGCTTCAGAAGTTATTTTACTAAGTTTGCTTTACGAAACTTTGGAGTTTCTAGGCCAGACCTGAAATAAAGAAAAGAAAGAGAAAGTCCGTTTAATTAACAATGTTTTTATTCCGATGAATAAAATCAATTTATTGAATGATAGAGAATCAATTAAGAAATTCTTGCTTGGACTTTAACAGATGGTTGGATGGAAGAATTTTATAACCTCTCAGTGTTTCAAACGCCGAAGTACTTCCCCTTCAGAGATCTATTAGTGCAATGGAGTTTTACATAGCGATGATTGTCTCCTCGACTATAACTTACTTATAGTCATACAGTGCCCACGTCCATTATTTTCCCCTTCATAGCAGTATCTCATAGCATTGACGTTATTTGATGGTATCACATATTCCCTTGAAGTCCAAGCTGGATAGCAAGTACTAGGGTAAGACCAGCCGTTCTCTAAACGTACTGAAAACGCGATCATTGTACAGACATTTTAAAAACAGATATAACAGATCTTAACAGGAGATAAAATTTCATAAAGGTTATCGTTGTAATAAAGGAACGGGGACTCGAGTTTCAAATCCTGGGACGAAATATCACTTTTAATTCACGCTAATACTCTGGGGAAATGTATGGAGACCTTTGTTCTTTTATTTGTTTTTGCAATTGGTAAGGCAAATCGTCTAGGCGAAGAGCAACCCTGATTTCAACACCAGTTTTGCTGCTGCTTAAAAATCGACAATATTTCGTAAAAAGAGGAGTTTGATAACAAATAATCATGAAATGCTTTTGTGTAAAGATTTTGACTTTTGTGAAACAGAAAACTGTGTCGTGCTGACTTTGGTTATTCTACAGTAAACAACACTTATTAAGGCTGGAGCATATCGAGTCGTTGAGGATTAATAAGGTATTAAAGTTTTGAAATAAAAAAATAGAACATTCTCTTCGGAATGACTATGTGTTTTGCAGACTCTTGAATGAAACAGCGTTATACTCTATAAACTTTACAATAATAATCTAACTGTCCTTGATAATAAAAAGAATCATTCTAATTTTCATTTAGAGTAGATAAAAGTAACCCAATCTCAAAGTGAAAAATGCTCTAGGTTTTTTAGGAATAGTAGAAAGAATATAGTAGGAATGTGTGATTCCTAAGACATCAGCACCTGGTAAGACCTGCGAACACACCCAGGTGATGCTAAAAACGGGACCACCGGCAACTCGCAGAGATAATAATCACTTGATGAAAGATAATATTGTTTATCATATCAAAGACGGTCGAAGTCGTTGTAGAGGAGACCAATGAGACTTGATAATGATAAATCTTTATGGCAAGACAGGTAATCGTGTTAAAAATACCTGGAAGATCAAGGACCATTAAAAAAGAATTTGACACAAAGTTGTTCAGCTGCAGGCGAATAGCCCCAATATGAACCCACTGGAAGGCTAATGGAAATCTAACTTGAAGCCCAAGGTAATATTAGTTGCACTTGGAAAGAGCATGTAA
>JALAJA010000569.1:0-33046 GCA_023376005.1 Doryteuthis pealeii | reverse complement strand
AATCTTCTTATACGTCTTCCTTTTTTTCTTTTTTTTAATGTTTCATTCTTGCTTTGAGAAATCTGACGGAAGTATTAAGTCTTCTTATTTTATACTCAGAAATATTATTAATTTTCTTTTTCATCATTTAAAGTGTTATATTCGCCACCGTGAACCTGTTGTAACTGCTGTCATGATTATTTGATCCTTCTGCTTTAAAGAAGGAGTAAAGGATTTTGTAATTAATTAGCATTTTCATAATTATCTCCGTTGTATCGAAATTTTTGGAAGATTTGAAATTATCATTTAGTTTCGAGTTGGACTGGAAATTGTTCAAGTTAGAGCATTTTAAAATTGTTTTTTTACAATGTAATTAAAAAATCTGTGATATACCGTTTTAAGCGGGGTGACGATAACCAACTGTCAGTTAGCAAATTAAAATTTTAGTAATCAAAATCAATACATTATAGATTTTTTTTAAAATTAATTTTATAACTATCAATGGTATTTTTACGGGCACAAATACTACTGCACTACTGTTAGGCGCCTAGCTAGTGTAGTGTAATGGTTAGCAACAAGCTAACTAGCAAATCATTACAATTAGTACTAGTGAATTGAGTCTCACTCGGGTACCACATACACATGGTTGTGTCACAACTAAGCAAGACTTACTATTACTACTACACTCTGCTGATCAGAGACAGAAGTGCGGTAGAGTGGTGACCCCAATGATCAGACAGAGCGAACAGGTACTACTATCTGAACATAATTCAATTAAATACGATCCATACTTGAAGCATTAAATTTAAAAAGAATAGAATTATTCATTTAAAATATTACTTTCCAAATAAGTCCATCACTTTTTTTTTTCACTGGTACTATGCGAAGTTAAACAATGGATATAATAAGAGTGATTTGCAGTCACGTGATAATCTTGTTGCAAGTCGGACTGGAAGACAAGCAGAGGAGGAAAAAAATCTCCAGACATGCCATTTTTTTTTTTTAAATGTTTTATAGGCTTGAAAATTAAAATAGGTTCTACACAATGAATAGGATTGTAAAGGTAATATAATGTGAAACTGAAAAATACAAATTATTTAGGGGGGCGGCGAAAGGCATACACGTTTTACAGGGTGCGCTGGAATTTGGGTAGGAACATAAGAATCATAAAAAGGGGTAATTATTCTTTCAATAGATAATCATCACAAAAGAATAGGACAGATGATTTTAAATGGTCTTAGTTTACAAGTGTAGGTTTTATTTTTTTTAAATGCAGTCTTTTTCTTTTAAGATTTAATCACTTTTCGATAGTGATACACGTAAAAAACATATACACAAAAAAAACCTCACACCTCAATTTTTCAGCGCCAAAGAAAATAAGCTAAAATCATGTTTTTTTAAGGTGAATAAAACTGATAGAAAAAAGTTTTTAAAAAAACCTTTCGTAAAAAAATTTCACTACTATACAATTTAAAAATTGTTGGTATATATCCAAACAAGAAGAATCAGTGTTTGATCACGTGGTGTCATTTTAACACCCCTCCCCCCGAAATAATGACTGCTTTTTGTCACACACACCTCATACAACACGGCTTAAAAAAGAAAAGAAAAAACACTAAACATTAATATGAACAATATTATTAAGACATATTTGCAGTAAAGACAAAAGAAATAAAAATAATAAAGTAACTGCGTTTTTTTTAGTACGTGTCATTAATGTCAGTGTCATTTGTCTCTACTACCTTTAAATTTTACTACACACTTTCTACTGAAACCTAAAAAGTTAGGAACAGGTAATAAAAAAATAAATAGCTAAAATAATTTATTAGATCACTGACATTTAGTGACAAAAATTAAATATGTAAGAAAGAAAAGATTAGACTTTTTAGACAAACTTGTCAAAAAAAAAAATTGTTTAATTATTTCTTTAAAAAATAAATAAAAAATATGGAGAAAATGGGATTTATTCATTTTTCCTTTTTTAGTTATTGATCGTTTTTAAGGATAAATGGAGAAACAAATGCTATTTTTGTTTGCAGTATTAAAAAAAAAAATCTTAGCCAGTATTAAAAAGGTCCTAACAGAATTAACATATTTGAATCCGACCCCATAGGCTTGGGCATGTAATTTGTTTTTTTTTATTGTTTTTTTTTCAGAGCTTTGTATATTTTTGTTTTGTAGTGTTTTTTACATCGTAAACTTCGAAAAGTTGAAGATAAAGTGCTATAAGACAACCATTCAATACAGCTCACCAACCAATACTCCTATTCTCATAAATACATATAATACTAGTGTATAGGTAGTGATATTGCGATGGTGGTTATGAAATTACTTTTAAACCTTGTAGAGTTTCAAATAAAATTAAAAAAACTCACCTAAAGGAGGGAATAATTAATCATATTTTATTTATTCTATATTCCTTTTTTATTATGTTTTTGTTTTGTTTAACAAAATTAGATAATAAGGGAAATGAAAATAAAGTAAATGTACTTGAGAAACTCCAATAACCTTGCTTAGATTGATAATATAACAATTGCAGCAAAAATAGATCCAACTAAGAGTGTACTCAATACTCAGAAATGGAATCTGATGTAAGTAATACACGTAAAAAAAACAAATAAGTTTGTACAGATTGATGGGGAAGTGTTTTTTGTTTTTGTTTTCAATAAATAAATGAATGAATATAGATAAATAGTAAACTATAGTAAATAATGAATGAATAAATATTAAATGAATAATAAATATCAATAAATAAATGAATAAATAATGATAAATAAATATTAAATAAATAACATGAATTAATTAATAAATATCAAAATAAATAAATAATGAATAAATAAATGGTTAAAAATACATTAATAAATACTAATAAATAAATAATGAATAATAATGTTAAATAAACTATGAATAATAATAATAAAATAAATGAAAAATAACAAATAAAGTAAAAACAAATATAAATTAATAAATGCAAAAACATAAATAAAATAAATAATGAGAAAATAAAATGAATAAATAAATAAGAGGGGTGTCGGTCCTAACTTTGACAAGTTTTCCGTCATATGTGGAGGGTCTTCATGGTAAAATAACCCAATAGTGCTGCCGTTGTTTTTCAAATAGGTAACCGACTTGGAACTCTGGACAACCCAAATATACGTTTTTGCCCACCATGCATCCAATGAGGACGATTTTAAATAGCATAATCAAATGGAATCGTCGGCGTCGAGATGTGAATGGTAACGCCAATGGTTGTAAAAGTGGTCATGGTGTGTGTGCGTCTGGTTCCGATAATTGTTATATACCCGCTTATTGTTTTTGTAGTTGTGTGTGTGTTTGTGTAGCTGTGTGTGTGTGTGTGTACTGGTACCTAGAATGGAGTCGCTGGTGCTGGTTTTCAGAGGAGGACGGTCGTCTGCTTCCCGCATCCCCACTCTCTGCGTAGTCACACTGGAGTTCACCACTGTCTGGTGTGTGTTTTTACGGATTTGATGATGTCTGACTACCACACTTGTTCTTTCTTTTTTTAACGCTAGCATGGCAGCAGACTCGCAGTAAATTCTCCTGCCGTGTAAACCATCCATCCGGAAATCGATCATTGACAAGGGGTTGTTGTTTCTGAACTTCCTATGAGATTCCCTGCTGAAAAGCGCTTGGAAAGATGAGACTTTGCGCGAAAAACGTGTTTGTTCGAAGAGTCATGTGAATGACTCTTTCGACAAGCACGTTTCTATTCGGGGTTTGTGATGCATGTTTTTTTCATTGCTAAGATGGGGGTTTTTTTTGGCGTTTTTCGTTTTTCTCAGTAAATTTACGTTAGAAAAATATTGTATTTTGAAAAAAATCATTCGATATTTTTTTACAGTTATAAAAGTAATTTTTTTAAGTATACTATTTCTTTTATTTATTTATTTATTTTATATTTTATTTGTTTTATTTATTAAAAATATATGAAATTTTTTTTTTCATTAATTTTTTCTATTATTAATCATTTAATAATTTTATCATTAATTATTTTTTTTATTATTTATGAAAAAAAAGTACTAATGTAGCAATAGCGCGCAAGAGATAATATCATCAGATTACGTATAAAAAGCATTACATTTCACGGAAATACCGAAACTTTTGAGACGCTTGGGTTAGGTTAGATTAGGGTTTGTGTTAGGTTACTTCAGAGTTTCCGTAATCTAATGCTATTTATATATAAAAACACAATTCTAATAATATCAATCTCTTGCGTGCTATTGTGCATTTGTATCAAACAATGATTACTTAAAAAAATATACTTTTTATTTCATTATTCATTTTTTTTTTATGAAAAAAAACGATTACTTAAATAAGATATACTTCATACTAAATAATATTTTCATTAAGTAATTTTTGGTGGTAATCTGAACATTAGCTACATAAATGAGAGTAACCTCCTTTTTCTTTCACTTGAGGAAGTTCTTATGTTTTGGTCGGCCATTTTTCATTTCACATAAATCTAAACTGAAATACAACTTTTGTTTGAATCAATACAGCTGCATGTTTTAACACGAAATATCATAAAATGTGTTTTAATTGTGCTTGTGCATTATTTGAAATGAACTTAATTGTTATTAAAGAACACATTTTATGATATTTTCGTGTTAAACATGCAGTTTTGTACTGATTCGAACAAATTCGTATTTTCAGTGTAGATTTCACTGGTGAAATGAAAATACATAAAGGCTTCTACATAAGTGAAACATAAGGCTTCCTCAAGTGAAAGAACAAGGGGAGGTTACTCTATTTTGTAGCTAATGTTCAGATTCCTTTTTTGTTGTTTTATTAATTCATTTTTAATTTCATTTCAAATTTATTATTTACTGTGATTAAAAGTAAAATCTTATTCCATAGATTGTGCTAAATATATCTAAGCGTATATATTAATTTTTCTTTCATTATATTTTCTACTATAAAAAGCAAAATGAGGCATCTCCACATTCAACAGTAGACCTAAAATCAGTGCACCAGTTCACATACCTTGGAAGTAATATTTCATCCACTTATATATCTTATTATATGGGATTTGTGTGCTTTTCGTCTGTAACCGACTATATTACTACTCATATCACTATTCCTTAATTATTGACATCATATTCCAATGATTTTATTTTTATTTAAACCTCAATTATTAATAAAATTGTTTTACATTATTATTACTGTTAACCATATCTACATTCTAACAACATGCAATTATATTAATATATACAACAAAAATAGCGGTTTACTGGTGGGAAGGGAAGGTTAATTTGCATATTGATATTAAAAATGTGATTTTATTAAATATGTGTTTTAGTACTATTGATTTCTACTGTTTATTTTTTTTAATGGAATATAACAAAAATCTCTTCAATGAATCTTAATGAAATCCATTAATAAGATAAAATAATGCATTTTATGTTTTACTTCCTCTTTTAACTAAATAATTAAATTAGAAAAAATAACAATGAAAGACGAGAGTGATGGAAGAGTAAGTTTCAGTTGTTCTATTTTTCGATTATACTCCTCTGTTTCAAATCTTTTATTATAGTCCTCTGTTCAAATCTTTTTTATCTGTATTCTTATTTAGTTTTTAGCTTTCATTTAATATAATATTTTATTACATTAAACTTAATTACTTGCACCGGAGGGTGCATATATTTGCTTAGATGTTAATGTTGTATAGGAAAGGCATGGGACTGTTTTATAGACAGATTGTCAGTCATATGGAAATATTGAATTAAATTATTACACCATTATTAATTATTAAATTATTAAATTAAATTATTAATTATTAAATTATTAAATCTAAATTAATTATATAATAATTATTAAATAATAAATAAATGGAATAAATTCTTAAATAAATAATATAATTATTATTAAATTATTAAATTATTATAATTATTATTATTAATTATTAATTATTAAATTAAATTATTAAATTACGTTAAAATATTGTAACATATATTAGAAACTATAATGTATTCTTATTTAGTTTCATTAGCCTTTCTAATTTAATATAATATTTTATTACATTAAACTTAAATACTTGCAACCGGTGGAGGGTGCATATTTGCTAGTGATGTTTAATGTATGTATAGGAAAGCATGGACTGTTATAGACAGATTGTCAGTCATATGGAAGTCTGATCTCCCTGATAAGTTATAAGTGACAAATTCTTGCAAGTCATAGTTGTATTAGTGGTACCGTACGTTGCACCACTTAGACGCTACACAAGCACCTAGAGAATAAGCAAGATGAGAGTTGCAACATAAATGCTGCATGTGGTCTTAAACAGATCATTGAAAACCCCACAATAAAAAAAATAGTAGGGCAGACTGAACTCTTAACCTTGGTATGGCATCTTAGTCTAGGAGAAAGAAAACTCTGAATTCCAAACGTGATAAACTCTGCTTAAAAAATTGACTTTCGTGCCAAGTAAATCTACCTCGATATTCATTATATATATTTACAACACCTGCACACGCGGAATGCAGCACAAGGTCAATTTTTTAAGCAGAGTTTATCAGGTTTGAATTCAGAGTTTTCTTTCTCCTAGACTAGATGCATACCAAAGGTAAAGAGTTCAGTCTGC
Source organism: Doryteuthis pealeii (assembly GCA_023376005.1). Classification (NCBI taxonomy): domain Eukaryota; kingdom Metazoa; phylum Mollusca; class Cephalopoda; order Myopsida; family Loliginidae; genus Doryteuthis; species Doryteuthis pealeii. The sequence goes on along the minus strand of JALAJA010000569.1, from coordinate 26,466 downwards.
CTACTATTTTTTTTATGTGGGGCTTGTTTTCAAATGATCTGTTTTTAAGACACATTGCAGCATTATTTGCAACTCTCTCTTGCTTATTCTCTAGGTGCTTTGTTAGGGTTAATGGTGAACTGTACGGTAACCATAATAAACTATGTTGCAAGAATTGTCACTTTAACTTATCAGTGAGATCAGACTTCTATATGACAATCTGTCTATAACAGTCCATGCTTTCCTATACATACATTAACATCACTAGCAAATATATGCACCCTCCACCGGTTGCAAGTATTTAAGTTTAATGTAATAATATTATATTAAATTAGAAAGGCTAATGAAACTAAATAAGAATAAGTTATAGTTTCTAATATATGTTACAATATTTGTGTAAGTAATTTTAATATTTAATTTAAATAATTTAATAATTTAAAATTAATAATATAATAATTTAATAATTAATATAATTATATTATTATTTAAGGAAATTTATTCCATTTATTTATTTATTTAAATAAATTATTATATAATTAATTTTAATTTAATAATTTAAATAATTATATAATTTAATTTAATAATTTAATAATTTAATAATGGTGTAATAATTTAATTCAATATTTTCCATATGACTGAACAATCTGTCTATAACAGTCCATGCCTTTCCTATAGCATACATTAACATCACAGCAAATATATGCACCCTCCGGGTGCAAGTATTTAAGTTTAATGTAAATAAAATATTATATTAAATTAGAAAGGCTAATGAAAACTAACTAAGAATACAGATAAAAAGATTTGAACAGAGGGCCTATAATAAGATTTGAAACAGAGGGAGTATAATCAAAATAGAACAACTGAAACTTACTCTTCATCACTCTCGTCTTTCATTGTTATTTTTTCTAATTTAATTATTTAGTTAAAAGAGGAAGTAAAACAATAAAATGGCAGTTATTTTATCTGTTTAATGGATTTCATTTAAGATTCATTGAAGAGATTTTTTGTTTATATCCATTAAAATAAACTAAACAGTTAGAAATATAGTACTAAAACACATATTTAATAAAATCACATTTTTAATATCAATATGCAAAATTAACCTTCCCGTTCCACGTAAACCGCTATTTTGTTGTATATATTAATATATTGCATGTTGTTAGAATGTAGATATGGTTAACAGTATTATAATGTAAAACAATTTTATTAATAATTGAGGTTTAAATAAAAATAAATCATTGGGAATATGTGTCAATATTAGGGAATAGTGATATGAGTAGGTAATATAGTTTCGGTACAGACGGAAAAGCACACAATCTCCATTATAATAAGATATATAAGTGGATGAAATATTATTCCAAGGTATGTGAACTGTGCACTGATTTTAGGGTCTTACTGTTGAATGTGGAGATGCTCATTTTGCTTTTTTATAGTAGAAATAAAATGAAAGAAAAATTATATATACGCTTAGTATATTTAGCACAATCTAGATGGATAAGATTTTTACTTTTAATCACAAGTAAATATAAATTTGAAATGAAATTAAAAATGAATTAAAACAACAAAAAAGGTAATCTGAACATTAGTACATAAATGAAGAGTAACCTCCCTTGTTTCTTTCACTTTGAGGAGCCTTATGTTTCACTTATGTAGACCTTTATGTATTTTCATTTCACCGTGAATCTAACCTGAAAATACGAATTTGTTCGAATCAGTAACAACTGCATGTTTAACACGAAAATATCATAAAAATGTGTTCTTAATAACATTAAGTTCATTTCAAATAATGCACAAGCAAATTAAGAACAATTTTATGAATATTTTCGTGTTAAAACATGCAGCTGTATTGATTCAAACAAATTTGTATTTCAGTTTAGATTTATGGTGAAATGAAAATGGCCGACCAAAACATAAGACTTCCTCAAGTGAAAGAAACAAGGGGAGGTTACTCTCATTTATGTAGCTAATGTTCAGATTACACAAAAATTACTTAATGAAAATATTATTTAGTATGAAGTATATCTTATTTAAGTAATCGTTTTTCTTTTCATTAAAAATGAATAATGAAATAAAAAGTATATTTTTTAAGTAATTCATTTTTGATACAAATGCACAATAGCACGCAAGAGATGATATTATTAGAATTGTGTTTTTATATATAATAGCATTAGATTACGGAAACTCCTGAGTAACCTAACACAAACCTAAATCTAACCCTAACCAGCGTCTCAAAAGTTTCGGGTATTTCCGTGAAATGTAATGCTTTTATACGTAATCTGATGATATTATCTCTTGCGCGCTATTGCTACATTAGTACTTTTTTTCATAAATAATAAAAAAAATATTAATGATAATTATTAAATGATTCATAATAGAATAAATTAATGAAAAGAAATTTCATATATAATAATAAAATAAAATATAAAAGTATATTAAAAAATTAGAAACAGTAATTACTTAAAGAAAATATACTTTATAACTGTAAAAAATATCGAATGATTTTTTTAAATACATAATTTTTTTCTAACGTAGATTTACTGAAGAAAGAAAAACGCCAAAAAAACCCCGCACTTTAGCAATGAAAAAGGCATGGCATCACACCGTAATGAAAACGTGTGTCGAAGAGTCATGTCACATGACTCTTTCGACAAACAGTTTTTCGCGCAAAGTCTCATTTTCCGAAGCGCTTTTCGAGGCAGGGAATCATCATAGAAGTCAGAAACAAGACACCCTTGTTCAATTGACGTCATTTCCGGATGGCATGGTTACACGGCAGGAGAATTTATGGGGGAGATTCTGCGCCATGGCCTAGCGTTAAAAAAAAGAAAAAGAAAAGTGTGGTGAGTCAAGATCATCAATCAAATCCGTAAAAACACACACAGACAGTGGAACTCCAGTTGGACTACTGCAGAGAGTGGATGCGGAGAGCAGGACGACCTTGCTCTCTGAAAACAGCCCAGGACTCCAGTTCTAGCTACAGTTCACACCACACACACACCACACAAAACACACACATACAAAAACAATAAGCGATATATAACATACATACACACGCACACACACAGACCACTTTACAACCATGGCGTACCATTCACATCTCGACCTGGACGATTTTTGATTATCTATTTAAAATCGTCCTCATTGGGGGATGCTGGGGTGGGCAAAACGTGTGTTGTCCAGAGGTTCAAAGTCCGGTACCTATTGGAAAAACAGGCAGCACTATTGGGGGTTGATTTACCATGAAGACCCTCCAATTGACGGGAAACTTGTCAGGTAGGACGACGACCTCTTATTTTATTTATTCATTTATTTTTCATTTTATTATTTTATTTTGTTTATTTTATTATTATTTTGTGTTATTATTTATTTGTTTTTTTTTTCATTTATTTTATTTATTATTTATTTATTATGTATTATTTAACATTTATTTATTCATTATTTATTTATTTGATATTTATTATGTATTATTTAACATTTATTTATTCATTATTTATTTATTTGATATTTATTATTTATTATTCATTTATTTTATTTAATTTTATTATTCATTTATTTATTCATTTTTTTTTGATATTTATTTATTCATTTAATATTTATTCATTCATTTATTTACGTATGTTATCTTACTATTTACTCTATTATTCATTGATTTTTTATTGAAAACAAAAGACATAACCGTGTCCCCATCACATTTAAAGTTTCTTTTTTTGTTTTATTTTACGTTTTATACTTACATCAAGAATTGTCATTGTCTGGGTAGTATTGGTACAGCTTTAGTTGGGATCTATTTTATGCTGCAATTGTTTATATTAATATCTAACAAGGTTATTTGGAGTTTCTCAAGTTTTAATTGTATTTATTGTTCATTTCCCTTGTTATGCTAATTTTGTTTAAACAGAACAAAAACATAATAAAAAAGAATATAGATTAAATAAAATAGATACGTTATTTTCGCCTCTTGTAAGGTGTGAGTTTTTAATTTTATTTGAACTCTACAGGTTTAAAAAGGTATTGTCATACCAATGATTAAAAAAAGGGTTTGATGATAAATATAACTTTTTCACATATTATTATAGATTTATCTTCAACTTTTCGAAGTTTACGATGTAAAAACACTAAACAAACAAAATATACAAGCTCTGGAAAAACAAAAAAAAAACAATTACATGCCAAGCCTATGGGGGTCGGGAATCATATTGTTCATTTGTTTAGTATTTTAATACTGGCTCAAGATTTTTTTTTTTTATACTGCAAACAAAAGATAGGCATTTGGTTTTTCTCCATTTTATCCTAATACGATCATAACTAAAAAAAAAATGAATAAATTCACCATTTTCTCCATATTTTTTATTTATTTTTTTAAAGAAAATAATTAAACAATTTATTTTTTTTGACAAGTTTGTCTAAAAAGTCTTAATCTTTCTTTCTTTACATATTTAATTTTTTGTCAGCTAAATGTCAGTGATCTAATAATTATTTTAGCTATTTATTTTTTTTATTACTGTCCTAACTTTTTAGGTTTCAGGTAGAAGGTGTGTAGTAGAAATTTAACAGATAAGTAAGAGAACAATGACACTGACATTAATGACACGTACTAAAAAACGCAGTTACTTTATTATTTTTTATTTCTTTTGTCTTTACTGCAAATTATGTCTTAATAATATTAGTTCATCATTAATTGTTTCGTGTTTTTTTCCTTTTTCTTTTTTTAAGCCGTGGTTGTATGAGGTGTTCGTGTGACAAAAGCAGTCATTATTTTCGGGGGGAGGGGTGTTAAAATGACCACGTGATCAACCTGATTCTTCTTGTTTGATATATACACAATTTTTAATTGTATAGTAGTGATTTTTTTTACGAAAAGGTTTTTTTAAAACTTTTTCTCTCAGTTTAATCACTTAAAAAACATGAGTTTTTTAGCTTATTTTCTTTGGCGCTGAAAATTGAGGTTGTGAGGTTTTTTTTGTGTATATGTTTTTTTACGTGTATCACTATCGAAAAGTGATTTATCTTAAAAAGATAAAAAGACTGCATTTAAAAAAATAAACTACCTTTTAAACTAGACCATTTTAAAATCATCTGTCTCCTTTCTTTTTGTTATATTATCTATTGAAGAATAGATTACCCTTTTTTATGATCTTATGTTTCCTACGCCAAATTCCAGCGGCACCTGTTTAAAACGTGTAGGTGCCTTCGCCCCCTAATGAATTTGTATTTTTCAGTCTCTTACATATATACTTAATCCTATTCATTGTTAGCACTATTTTTAATTTTCCAAGCCTATAAATCATATTAAAAAAAAAAAATAGCAAATGTCTGGAGATTTGTTTTCCTCTCTGCTGTCTTCAGTCCGACTTGCAAAAGATTATCACGTGACTGCAATCATTCTTACTTATTCTCATTGTTTAACTTCGCATAGTATCCAGTGAAAAAAAAAGCTGATGGACTTATTTGAAGTAATGTAATTTAAAATGAAATAATTCTATTCTTTTTAATATTTAATGCTCAAGTATGTGATCGGTATTTAATTGAATTATGTTCAGATAGTAGTACTGTCTGCTCTGCTGATCATTGGGGGGTCAACCCAACTCTAGCGGCACTTCTGTTCTGTCAGCAGAGTGTAGTGTAATAGTAAGTCTTGCTTAGTTGTGACACAAGGCCATGTGCTATGTGGGTACCGAGTGAGACTCGAATTCATAGTACTAATTGTAATGATTTGCTAGTTTAGCTTGTTGCTAACCATTACACTACACTAGGCTAGGCGCTAACGGAGTAGTGCAGTAGTATTTGTCCTCGTAAAAATACCATTTGTTAATTTTAATAAAATAATTTAAAAAAAATCTATAATGGTATTATGATTTAGATTACTAAATTGTTAATTGTACTGACAGTTGTTACTGGTACCGCTAAACGGCATATCACGATTTTTTAATTACATTGTAAAAAACAATTTTAAAATGCTCTAACTTAGGAGCAATTTCCAGTCCAACTCGAATACTAAATGATAATTTTTCAAATCTTCCAATTTCGATACAACGGAGATAATTATGAAATGCTATTAATTTACAAGAATCTTTACTCCTTCTTAAAGCAGAAGGATCAAATAATCATGGACAGCAGTTACAACAGGTTCACGGGTGCCGGAATATTAACACTTTTAAATGATGAAAAGAAAATAATAATATTTCTGAGTATAAATAAGAAGACTTTAATACTTCCGTCAGATTCTCAAAAGCAAGAATGAAACATTAAAAAAAAGAAAAGAAAGGAAAGCGTATAAAGAAGATTAAACTTATGTTAAGTAATAAGATGGAATAATACGTTTGTTTTTTTAAAAATCTTCTACGTCTTCTTTTAGCAGACATTCCTGGTCTTAATCGAATGCCGGGAAACGTGCATTTTGATCTTAAGGCAGGCTGCACAGATACTACAGCTCTCATCATAACAACAGTACGAAACCTAGAGTATGAAAGAAAAAAATAAGAAGAAAAAATCCTCTGTTCCTAACTAGTGACTAAATTTATGATTTATTCATGATGTTTTAAAAATGTGCAATTTCACAGTTTCGTCCACAATTTTTTTTTTTTTAAATTGTTAAGTACGCGGTGGCGAGTGTGTACTAACACGCAGAAAAAGATTAAAAATATTTAGGGGTAAAAAGGGTTATGTATTTTGTATCGATTTTTAAAGGGTTTGTTTCACGTATGCCTTCGTATGTTGTGTTAATTAAAAATAAAAAAAATTAAAAATACTGGTTTAATTTTTAAACACTGAATTCCACGCATCCATTTCGTGCGTTTAAAAAAACAGTATTTTTATTTTTTAAAAATAATAATAATTAATAATATAAATATAGTAATAATAAATATTATCCTTTTCTCTATGTAATGTTTGAAAACTAAAAGAAAGCATGATTATGTTGGGTGTCCACGAAAAAAATGCGGTCAAAAATGGAAAACTTACACATTCTTTTTAATATACATCAACCCGTCAAACGACGACGCATTATTTATTAGATGCCATGGGGTCTACACTTACAAAAGAAGTTTGTCTCTCTAGAAATAATTTTCGATATAGATATTTGTTCAATTGCTTCTTTTAATTGATATAAATTTTATGAAATTGAAATTTCACCGTTCGTTGTGAGTTTTATTTCTTCAAATCAGTGTCACTTTTGTTTCAATTCAATAATTGTTTTGTCGTCAATGTATTCATTAAATAAAATAAAAAAGCTATAAGAAGGGACAACAAGTGGGGGGGAATGCATAAGAAAATGGTGAATTTCAAGGATTTTATTTCGATCTTTTCCAAATTAAATTGTTCCTTTTAAGTAGACCACATTCAAGATAATAAAAATGATATTTTCTTTATGTTAATAATTAATTAACAAAAAATATTTTTCTTATTTGAATGGGGATTTCTACTTAACAGATTTATGTTGGACAAGATCAAATAAAATCTTGATCACAATTTTCTTCTTTTTTAACTTTAATAATATCTTAAAGTGAAAGAAAGCAAGACTAAATTTTCTTGTAGAAAGAGGAATAATTTTCTTTTTTTTTTTTTTTTTTTTGTTAAAACAAAAAAAACCCTGAAAAACTTAACAAATTGTCAAACTACTTTTTTTCTGGTTGAGAAGAAAAATAAATAATGTTATTTTATTGGTTGATTTTAACGGCATGTCCCACCCGTTGGGTTATTTTATGCCTTACAGGTTAGGGAATCGGTACGTAAATGTATGTTTATATTTACATTTTTTGTGAGTTGTTTCGTTATATTCTTTAGTTTTTCAATATTTCGTTTTCACAATAATGTAAAAAATCATTTTAGGTAGTTTTCTACATAATTACTTTAATTTTCGCCTCAAAAGTCCTTACGAACAAACAAATACATAAAAACTATAAATAAAAACAAATGGTGCGCTAACTTTTTATTTTTTAATATTATATAATATTATTATATATTATGATATATGAATATGAATATTATATAATTTTGTGGTGGTGGTGGTTGTCATTGATACAATGATCATGTAGATGGTATTTATCCAGCGTTCCCCGTGACCTGAATGTGACACAAGGTAGTTTAATATTAGGGTGCCCCCCATAGGAAGTAACCCTCCCTCATAGGGCATTGCAAGAAATTGTTTAGGTTCCATCGGCATTTCCCCTCTCCTTCCAGAGGGTGTCTCAGGCACCGGGAAATAAACCCAGCCCTTCCTTATCTCTTTTAAGTGAGGGGGCAGATGCTGCATTGGGCGGAAGCCCCCCTTCTCCCTGGAGCTAAGCTCATTAAATGATTCCATCCCGGTCCGAAAACTTCATTGAATCTTTCATTAATTTTTCTTCACTTTTCAAACTTTAGGGTGCCCCAAAAAATTACACATAAGTTTTTTGAAATTAGTGTTTAATAAAAAGTTTTACCCCCTCCCACGTTTTGTAATTTTTTTTGGGGGGGGGAATAAGATATTTTTTCGATTTATTTTTAGTGGGAAAAGACTTTCAAGTCACCGTGCCGAGTAATAAAAAATAAAAAGAGAAAACCCCATAACATTTTATTTAGCAAATATTTAATGTCTAATAATGTTTACAATTATCTGCGACATTTGGCAGATCATTTTGTTGACCATTACTGACCGACCGTCTACAATTGATTTGTTTCTTTGCAAAATGAAGTGAGTCATCCGCGTTTTATTTACGTATTTTTTTTTACTGGCCTTATACTCTGAATTGTACAAATGCAAAATTGCGTGCAAGAGATAATATCTAAAATTGCATGTTACATAAAATAGCATTAGATTACGGAAACTCGCGAAGTAGCCTAACTCTAAAACTAACCCTTACCCTAATCCTAACCCAAGCGTCTCAAAAAGTTTCGGGTATTTCCGTGAAATGTAATGCTTTTTATAATCTAATATTATCTCTTGCGCGCTATTCCGCATTAGTACCTTGTGAATAATACCCATTTTTAATATTGACCTCTCCTACACCGTATTTAGAGTAGAAAAGAAATGATTTGTATTAAAATTGATCCATCTCCCTTCCCTAGTTATGGATGTAGATAGTTTGGTTTGGTTTCTTTGTTTAATGGCATATCAAGCTTTGTGGATTATTCAGTGTCAAATTCAAGGCGTCCCTTCGTTGTGTAATTGTTTGCAAGCTAGTCTTGCAGATCCATTACTACTGAATAGCGAGTTCGATCCATGCTAGTTGCCCATAGGATACCCGTAGGATAAAACTTTTTTTTTTTTCAATGCCGAATTCCAACCTTGTTAGCAAAGAACAGTATAGTTGGTATATTTGACACACAAAGGGAAGGGATTTTGGGGTTCATATCTTCCCAAAGTTTCTATTCGTCCCAAAGTCCGAAAAGACGATATAATAGCGCAACTGGGTTTCAAACTCAATAGTACAATTTCAACATAGTTATGTCACCTATTGCCCGACTCAATGACTTTTCCCTGGGTACCTCAACTATAAGGAAGACTGGAGTTCTTTAAACCTAGTAAGCACCAGTTCTAGGAGACAGAAAAAAATCTGAATCTATATGAACTGTATTACACCCGAAAATTGGCCTATTGAGTGTCATCTACATCAGCCGCGTGTTGAGAGGCGTTGTGGCTAAATACATACTCTTTTATCAAATAACAAGGCAATAAAAATTTTTGTTTCATGGGAAAATATAAACTTCTATGCTGAATAATAGAATAAATATTTTAATTACACAGGTGTATTTTATTTTTTATCTTAGTACAATGCTAGACGATGTCGTCCATTTTTAATATCAATTTTTGGATGAAGTTTTTCCTTCCACACCTATTTAAAGTCATCATGCTGAAAGCACCAGTTCCGCTAGAGATCACCAAGTTAACCATATACAGCCTTTAGATGGCTATGTCAACTTTAACTTGGTGACCATTAAGCATAAAGGGCGGGTACTGAAAAGAACTGCTATCAAAAATACTTGTTTCGCATTTAAATGACCAAAAAAGGGTGTATGCACCTGGTAAAACAAAACCACCAGACAACCAAACCCTTCCCAATTATTAATTCTATTTCAACGACTCTTAAAAAAAAATCTTATTATAGAAAAACAATAAACAATTATACTCCTTCCACGGGAAAGGCTGGTATTGCGTCTGTAGCGAGGACTGTATGGAAAAATGTACCCTCTATTATTGTTGCAGAACGTTCTTTGTAATTTACGGTTGCACTTGCAATCGCCACATTTAGACGTGACCAAGGTGGTGGTCTCCCGTTTGCTATGTGAATTTCAGGCCCTGTAATCTTACAGTTCTACGTTTTCCATTCTTTTTGGCTTATATGACTGGGAATTGTGCTGACAATCTGTAGGCATGCCCACGCATGATGGAGTAGAGAAACTATATTTCCTCTTCCACGTTCTTTTCCAATCTCCAAAGGCTTTCTACTGTTCCTAAGTGGAAAAGGCCACCAAATTGGTTCGTGCTGCTTATGATCTTTTTATGATTGGTATAAAGTTCTGTACAATTTAGCAACTTTTACCATATATAACTCCCTACTCTATATAAAGGATGGCTGGAGATGTAACGGCCGAAATGTTGTTAACAAGAACCAAAATGAAGACACCCCATTCCGAGTACATCAGTGGATTATAAATAAAAGACAGTTATTAGAAAAAAAAAAAAAAAAAAAAAAAAAGTGTAAAGTAATTGATGATTTTTTTTAACGGCATATAAACTGTCTGGGTCTTTATTTGCTAGAAACAAGAGGAATGATGATTTATATTATTTTGTGGTGGTATTTTTTTATTTATTATAAAATGTTACCATGCTTGTCAATCTGTTGCGTATTTTCTATTTATTTACTCTTATGCCAAACACATTCTGTTGTTATTCATTCTTATTGGCTTATTCAATTTTTTTTTTTATTTTTTTTTTTTAAACACATTTTTTAAATACTCTTTTCCAATTATTAACCTTTAATAGATGGACCCTAATAGATACTACACTCGTCATGACCTGAAAAGTAATGGCAGTGTCGGTTACTCCACACGCCCAGAACAACTCAAAATTTGCGATGAACTTCTTAACTCAGATGCAGTTAACGGTCATACCAGGACACTAGACCCCAGCCACTGCTTTTTAACACATAATATGATAAAAAGGGGGGGTTTTGCCATAAGGGCAAATAGGTCGGGAACAATCATTATAGGTGTTGCTAGGTGCTTAATTGACCAGCCGATTTATCAAGGTGGCCTCTCGATCACCCACTTGCCTAGTAACCGGGAAAAAGTGGGAGTGTTTATGTCCATGGGACCTGCTCAGCCTCAGATTCCATCATAGAATGAACTGGTAGTAATGACCAATGAAGGGGTACTTCCATGCAGCCCTAGAAACTGGAGCCCACCACAGATTCACGTGTTTTACACAAGACCTCATTTTTACGGTTGTGTGCTGTGTTGTTCGTGTGCATGGCTGTTGTGTGTAGGGTATTAGTCCGCTTTTTCTAAGCCCTCTGACAGGCTGAGAAAAAAGTAATGAGTCAAGTTTTGTTAACTTTCAAAAAATGAGGTGAGCTGGGTTATCTCAATTGAGAAATGAAGAGAGAAGGATGAAGGGAGAGGAGACAAGAGGAGAGAACGAGAGAGAGAAGTTTGAGAGAGATTAACATCATAAGTGAAAAAGTTAGACATTGTATGCTTATTCTTATATTGTGCCTTTTTTTCTAATATCAATTCTTTTTGATTTCCTTTTAGAAGAAAAAATTCAATTTATTTAAAATAAGACCGATTCCAATGTCGAAGAGGAAAAACCTTAATAAACATCAAGATCACTTTATTGTTAAAAAACTTACAGCTACCTGATACCGTTGATCTCGAGAATTAATGTCATTAAAAATATCATCTCTTATCTATATAGATTTATTAAAATTTAATTTTCCCATATCTTCTTATTACTTATAGTTTTAGATATTTTGTTTTTAAGTTGTCTTTTTTATTATTCTTTTGTATTTTTTTTTGTTTTATTTGTTCTTATTAATTTTGTATTTTTTTAAACACTTTTTTAGATCATTTTTGACTATTCATAATTATACCCTATAATTTTTCATTTTTAGCTTTCTTATGAATGAAAAATGAGGGGTGAAAAAGAGTTTTCCTATCCCTCCCCCCCCGTCCATGACAAAAATGGGTATGTGATTTTATTGAACTGTGTGCTCCACCAATTTTTCCTTTATAAAAAGTACTAGCAAAAGTATCCTGGCCATGAGGGGACTATAAAATGATAGAACGAGTAGAGGTAAAACACGGTTGTAAGGAGACACTGAAGGGAAAATGTATTTATCAAAAGTAAAAATAAAAAAAAAAACGCAGAGATTAGGACATTTTTTTCTTTTGTTTTACATTAAGATATTATTTTAAAATGCATCCACTAAACTTTGTAAAGATTCTGACGATAAAAAAGCTAAGAATTAGTGTACCTTCATAATATTCGTTTATTTTCAAGAATAGTCTCTTTGTGTTTAATGTTTACAATTTTTTAAACAATCTTCTTTTTTATAAGTGAGCCTCCTTGCCTATTGATTTCCATGTTAGAAAGTATTCAATTTTAATTCTTTTTACGTGTTAAAATGTAACTATAAAAATGCTAAGAATAAATACTTACAATGTCCGTCGTATTTACCAATTCTTTTCTTTGTTTTTTTGTTTGGTTTATAAATTAGTGTTTTTTTTTTTTTTTTGGCAATAACTCATTTACATTACTACAAATTGGAGAAGCTATCAGTTATATTTCTTTTTCACCCCTAAAAGTAACAAAGAAAGTAATAAATACCAAGAATTAATAAATAATAAAAAAAGTTGAGGTCTTATAATCATTAAATGTTTCTTTTATATTGTTCATTAATTCGCGCCAGGGTAAAAAATAATTCAAATCGATTATTTTATTTAAAACACACACAAATTAATTTAGAATGATTATTTTTTTTATTTCTAAAACCAAACTAAAATATTATCTAAATGGATCCGCTGCAAAATACGTTCTAAAAATTCCGAGCTAAAACCTATTATGTGGCACAATTGATCTATTTCAAATATTCAGCATGTTGGGCGCTCACCCGTCTGCGCCATTCTTTGTATCAGTGCTGAAAGCGCAGCAACCAGTTAATTTCTTTTTTTTTTTGGAATTTTATCATTAGCACAGCAGCAGCCAGCCATATGATTATCGCAAATCAATTTGATTTTTGTTTAATAATTATAATACCTAATCAGTACAAATCAATAACCCTAAATTCATCTTTTTCAATCGTACCGATATGAAAGATGAAAAAAAAGAAAATGGCAAAGAAGAAAAAGAGTTGAGAGAGATATTAAGTACAGGTATTATTTTATAGTTTTATGTATTGAACTAAATCTAGCAATAGCTTTGAAGTAAACCGTTCTTGTAATAATAAATTATCATGCTGTGGAATCCCCACAGTCTTGTAGATAGTAATATATATATATTCAACAGATTCAATGGAAGTTTTTAAAGTTTTTAATCAATGAGTCCCCACATATTTTATTTCGTTTGTATTCTTGATAAATAAATATTACCCCGATCAGTTTGTCCTCTTTTAGGTTTTATATTTATTTATTGTTAGCTTTTATATATCATACCTGTTACATTATTATCTCGCAGGCTTCTCTTGTGCGCTTAGTATTAATTCTGAAAAAAAGAAAAAACTGCAACATATATCAACTTCTTAACACTAATGTACAATAAAAAATCTGTTCTACCAAATCATAGATTGCTTATGGATATCAGGCTAACATACTGCTGTAATGGATATCAGACATAATATGCTATGGTATATCAGAAGTAATGCTTATGGATATTCAGAAATATGCTTAGGATATAAATTTTACTTATCACTACTAGCAGATATACTCGCTCCATGACTGTGAATTAAAAGGAATTTACGAACACAAAGGCATTGTAAAAGAGAGAGGAAGGTGGAAGTGACGAGAAGAGATGAAATACTGTGTGTTTACCATACTTCTTACCACTATTTTTTGTACTTAGAAAACTGTGGCAAAGAGTTCCACAATTCTACTGATTGTTATATTATGAATACTATTCAATAATCATGTTAACATTTGCAATCAAAAAACTAGATTCTATACTTTCCTATCTTTAAAAAAATTATAAAACATTATGAAGGCTATGGTCCTGATTTAATGCTCCATTGATATCCTTTTCTGATTAATAAGTTGACCACAACATACCAGAAACAGATATGACAATCCTTTATTCTAATAATATAGATACGAGCAGAAGTTACCCACGATCGTCGCGATCTTAAAAAAGATTATATATAGATTAATAAAAATGTTTCTAATATTTGCTTTTTATGGATGTCTGTTCTACGGCATATCAATCCTTTTGCGGTCATTAATTTTCGTCATTTCATCTTTGATGATAAAACAAAGGACTTTGGTTGCTTTACAGTACCTCTGTTGTTGATTGTTCACCCTAATTAAGTATCTTGAACCAGAGTGTTCATTCACTGCCTTTAACTTCAGTTATCTAGCTAAGAACCCAAGGTGCTTTAGCATGACTTGACCATAATCTATATTGTTTTAATTTATATTCTTTAGTATCTGTTTAAAGTTTTTCTTGTATTTTGTGCTTATATTTACTTTTTTTTAACTAAGGGCTGGTTGAGAACATCCGCCTCTAACACAAGTCGGGTTTGTTACTGCATTGCTAATCAACCTATCGTGAGTTAACACAGCTTTCATCGAGTTGTGGTTTAAAGTGTTGAAGCTTGATGGTCACTAGGTGTGATTGCTCCACCTCAGACGCAAAAAGAACAACCTCCCTTTGTTCTACACATTTGTTTGGAAGAATGTGGGAAATAGACTCCCCACTGTTCAGCTCACGATTACTTGAACAATAGGCCACTCCAAAAAAAAAAACTATTATGCTTCTTAATTATAATTTAATTTGTTAATTATATCATTTTTATTTTAGTTTTTCTCATGGCAAAATGAGGCAGGTAAAAGTTTTTTTGTTTTTTTTTTTTTAACTTTTTTTTTTTTGATGTTGTTATTCTTGATTTATTTGAACATAACACTAGGGATGTGGAAGGTTATGAACTTTGGTCTTGTGTTCGTGCGTCCTCACCAATTTTCATTCATCTCAACTGTATTTTTCGCTTTTCTTTTCCTTTATTATTTTTATATTTACGTCTTTATCTTTGTATCTTGTATATTTATTAATTTTTTTATACTTTATTTTTTATCGTCTTATCTTTATTCTATAAAATCATCGATGTGCACTCACTGTTGTTTTTCTTAACAAAACAAGAACATACAGACTATTACTGAAACCTCTGATTTTATTAGTGATATTAAGATTACATGGCCTACCAGCGGCATTTGGATTTTTATAATGCCACTAGAGAATTACTAACTCAGATTTTCTATGTAAGACCTCATTCAATAAATAAGAATATATTTTATTATTAATGATTTCTTTTGGACCTATACTAATTAGAAAATACTCATTGATAAGTAATTTAATGCAATTCCTGAGTGGTATTGCTATACAGCAGCCAGTGACGTCTGATAGTTCGTTTACTGGTACGACGCCCGAGTCTCTTATTATAATAAGACTATTCTCTTGTTTGAGAAATTACATATACAAATTTGTATATACTTCTGAGATCCATTATAGAAGAACATTTTTTTCTTGTATGTGAATCTTAGACCTCAACAAAGTTTTTTTTTTTTTTTTATGTTTTTTTTACAAATAAAATTTAAATACTGACACTAGTTTAAGTCAATACGATATTAAATAGAAATAGATTCTTTATACCTACTTCAGTTGAAAATTATCGTCCCCTAATGTAAAAAGTAAAAACTTTTGGAATTTCTTAATAAGCGCACTCATATTTACTATACAACAAATAACGGATAGAATTTTTTTACTTTATCTTACCTGCCATGAAGTACGGCCTTAATCTCCAGTGCCGAGAACACCCTCATGGTATCTCGGCCCCATTGCTTTCTTGTTTGGTGTCGTGTCACATTCCAAAACTAAGTTTGTGATGGGACTGGGATATATCATATAGCCCATAAAAAACCACCACCTATTGGACCAGAGTTGCTAAAAAAGAATGGAGTATATATGATCCTCTGAATCATCCATATTTTGCGGGTGTGTTAATCCCAGTCAGCTCGGTCGTTTACAATTACGCACTGATCTGCATCCTCTTACATATAGGAGTAAGACCTCCCCCAAACTGGGGCCCACCCTGTTGCGACCTCGTGGGCTGATGCACCGTGATTCTAAGGAACAGAACCCTGTAGCTGAGCTGTCCTTGGACATGTAGTCCCACTTTCGGCCTTACTTAGCTAGACTGGGCAAATCGGTCAGGGAGGCCTTCTCCCAATCACGTCGGCTGTTCATCGTCAAGCCCTAAGAACCTATTTGGATTGTCCCTAACCTATTCGACAAACCCTTATGACAAAACCCCAACCCTTTTATCATTTATGGGTGCTAGGAGTGTGGCTGAGTCTTAATAGCTGGGATACATCTAAACTATCTCATCGGTGAGGTTTCCAATTCTTGTGAGTGCTCTCAGGGGCGAATGTGGAGTACTCCAAGAATTACATTACTCTCAGGTCGTGTTGTACCTGTTAGGTCTATCTATGGGGTTAAGTAACGAAAAAAATAATTGAGTTTAAAAACAGTGTCTTGAATACCACATAAGAACTGTAATATAAACAAAATGTGTTTGACATTTCATGCCGTTTTTAAAAATCCACCAAATGTAGCAAGCTAAATTAGCCATGTTAGTATTTTATTCTCATTGTGTGCTCATATTTTTTTACCTTTGTGTTAAAACTAAAAGCTAAGCGTGAAAATGGCGTTATCCTTCGACATTATTCTGTTCGTTTTGGACACAAAGGACACAAAATAAAGTTGCTTTGAAGCTCTGGTATTCTAACTATGTAGCAGCACCTCTCCAGCATCCCAAAAATCTGAAGGAGCCGAATGAGTTCAACAACACCTTCATGACACCAACAGGAGAGATTCTAAGTCTTTAAAAACTCTCAAACAAAATTATTAGCCCTACTTTATATTGGTTATTATACAATGAGGAGAGAGATGGAGGTTCTAACTTCGCTTTCTTCGCTTGTTGGCGTTATCTTCTATCCTCTGCAGGGCTCTTTTCCTCTGCTGGGCTGGTTGTGTTTATTTGTTTTTGGTATTTATAATTAACCAAGGACAATTACTTTTTCAGATGTGTCTATCTTTATTAAAAAACTCCGTAGCCCAAAAGGGTTCAACCGCGCAAGTAGAGACAGTTGGCATCCTTAGACAGTGATGACATTACGTCTCTCCTTCTCTACTAACCAGCCAAAATTATATAAATTCAGTATCTTCTCACGCGTTGCCTTTAGCCAGATCAGCTTCTCAGGTCAGAGAAAGTTAACATGCGCCCCTTGGCTCAATCACCTTATACAATAAGCTGGTAAATTCCATTGACCATCTTGTTATTTTGAATTTTTATCTACACCTACAGACCTATTAATTAGTTATGTCTACCCACGAATATTAATTATAACACTAAATGCCAGCAGTGTCTGTCATTTCTCAAAACCCAACCTACAACTAAACTCTAAACTTCTTTTCTGCTGTTCTGTATGTGATTTCTCTCAGGCCAATGAATGAACACACTATTGATTCTCAAAAATTTTCAGGCGTGATGATACTTGATTTTGTCTACCTGTTAACATGTCCAATCTACATCCGCATCAGTGCTGCCAAGGAGCTGTTTTGTTTCGTTGACGCTATTCTTTCCCTGTGTTGGTTGAGCCCAGCTCCATCCATCATGAATTCACCTGTGTGACATTTATGGACAGTCAGTAAAGAAGGATAGACAAATCCCCAAGTGTCCCAAAACCCCTCATTAATCCCAATCAGTGGAAGGAGCATGCTTTTGTTTGCTAAGAGCATTTCCACAGAGCACAGTGACAAGGTATAGCCAAAAGCCATTGATTCTGACGATGATAGAGATTTCCTTTTCGACTTTTTGCCACCAATGCCTCTTTGTCCGGTGTTGGTGGCCCTAATACCAACTGTCTGGATGCCAGACCCTCGTCCCTCTTGGTTTGATCTACCAGTAACGTTTAGTCCCTTGAGGCATGCTCTTTGACACTGACCAAGAGTGTTCTGCGCGGTCCATTTACATCAGTTAGTTCATGGGACTTTCGTATTGTAAATGACCATTTGTTGTCACATAACAAAAACTCTAATGAGGACATACTAAATATGGACATAACTGTCTCCCAAAGGACTCTTTGCGTACAGAAACCTGTGAGCGTTGATAGGGCCAATACTGCTATGCAAAAGCTTTGAATGGAGGCCATGGCACTTAACTCTTTATACAAAATAATGATGTATTCCTAAATAGAATGAGTATGTGATCGTGAATAATAGTGAACTTTGAAATATCCCGTCAAGCAGGTAATAAACAACTACTGTTAGAAAATTTGAAACAGCCGTGGAATGTAACTTTGTTAGGCAGAGAGTTATAAATGACTCTTAGCATATTTCATTTCTTGGAAACAGTTCCTAAGGCATATATATTTTTCAAATAAACGCATTCATTCAATACTATTGAAATAGAATGCCAGATGATAGAGTAGAGCCCGGCACGAAACATAGACTGGGCGGAGATGCAGGCCGGGTTGCTAACCCCTGGTTTTAGCATATACATGTTGATTATTTGTAATTTCTTTTACAGATGAGCCACACTTCCCTGCTTCTTCTTAGTATTTTTCTTTTTTTCTTTCCTCTTTCAGAGTTCCTTATGTTGTTAGATCTGATGGTGTAGGAGTGTTCTTACACATTCTTTTTATGTATGGGTCCCGTTAGTAGTCTCAACCATCATTTTTACATCTGGTATGTTTTAAAATTACCTCAGCTGTAACATGAGATTATGACTTATAATTGGGACCTGTAAGTATTACTAGAAGCGGTCTAACCCTGGCATTTCCTGGGGGATCGTGGGGGTAGAGTTAGCTCTCGACAGATCCATGATTGTTTTGGTTTCCATCTAATTGCATATTTCTTCTGTTTTATCACTGAACGCCACTAATGACCTTTTCTTCTCATACTATTCAAATTCTACATATTTAATATCACTTAACGAAATATAAATATATTTTTGCTCACTAAAAAAGCAAGCTCTGTGATAGCTGAACGGTGCTATACATATTTACTTCGTTGTAATGTTTAAATTTACTAGTTCCGTCCTAGAATACATATGCACAACACTGCAATTAGGTTATATCATGTATAGACCTTCCATTTTTTTTTTAAAACTATAATAATTATTGGATTTCAGTTTTCCAGACAAGAAAAAAAAAATTTTAAATAATGGTAGTAAAGAATAGTCCTGTCCGTATATATGTTGCTAAGATAAAATTGTTTAGTAGAGTGTCATCGTGAATCATTAAAACAGTCAAGTTCTGGTTCTATGCTGTGAGGTAGCTTATGAAGCACCTAAAGACACGTTTTAAAAACTTAAAACAAAATAATTAAATTAACATTAATGAAATAAGTATTACTACATTTGGATTGATTCCTATTCTAGTTGAACCTAGTGACCCCTCAAAACGATTAATCTGGTAATTCCAGAGTTCTTCTCTTAGACTGGTTCCCTAACCAAAGTTAAATAGAGCCCACGTCTGCCTCTAGACAGACTATCAATTACGTCCTCTTTAGTTTGTAATATTGATACATGGTCAATTAACATATAGGGACCTCAATAACACAAAACTGATGTAATGCACCCCAACATGAGGTAAATATGTACCCGGACTTATTAACCATGAACTGGAGAGAGAGATCATAGTAGTTGGATTTCTATATACTCAGTTTTCCCAGGGGTATACGTGCCTTATGTGAATGTGTAGTTACGTCCAGGATTTGAACTGGTGCCGACAATAGTCCATTTTCCTATGATTTAACCATTTATGATCACGCACTCCAAAAGTCCGATCCCAAAACCTCAAAAACAAAACAACAAACAAAAAATGAACAAAAACAACACAATACACTTTATTCAGTATAAAGTGTTTTGAAAAAAAGAGGCCATTCCGCACACAATAATGATCGACTTCTCTAGCCCACAATAATTACGCTGTTATCTCCAATACAACTGTCTCATTTCCTTTTTAGTAGAGACGTTGTTACAGTTATAGAGGCTGTAGGAAATTTATATTGCACTACGATAGTATAAGCGGTTTAGTCAATATTTACTTTGATTTCTATGTTGAGAATATCTTTTCCATGAAATTTTATAAACAATAACGCAGTATATGAAGAGCAATAAGGTTCTTCTAAACATTTAAACAATTTCTGAAGTTTAAAAAAGAAAAAAAGTGATACACTGCGCTTGTGGCAATCAGCAAAAAAAATCAATAAATAATATTTTTAATAATAATTTCAACAGACAGTGATTTAACAAAATAACTATTATTTTCTTTAGTAGTGAACTATATAATAGCAAATTTAACATTACAATAGATAGTATAAAAAAAAAAAAGAAGCTTTGACTACACATAAACAAATTTAACTGAGTATCTGATATTCACGACTGTTGTCCTCGATCTTTATTGTCTGGGTTGTCGGTTATGTATAAAACACATGACCTTCAGCCCCGATAACCTCCGGCTCTGTTTCTTACGTGCCATTATTTTTTTTTTTTAATTACTGTACAAACTAAGGTCATCTTGATAGACTTACTGAATTAAATAATCACATCAAAAACCAACACTTCGTAAAAATGTCAGCCTGAGTTATGTGGCTCTTGAGATCGTTGTGTTTTATACACAACTAAAGATGAAGTACAACAGCTAAATATCGAAAGATTTATTTAGATCAAATCTCTATCTCATAAATAACCACATACAATATATATAATAATTGCGAATTACTGTAAATATTCTTTCTTGACCGTAAGAAGAATTAAGTTTTGTTCTTCAAAAGTCTTTTATTGTTATAAACTCTATCTAATTTTAGTGTTTCCAAAACAGCTTATGAAACATTTTATATTATTTTTTTTCTAGGGTGTTGAAACAAAGTCTGTCTTTTAAATTGGTGAGTAGTCCGCTCCACTAGGGAGGGTGATTTGTAATGTTAAGGGGGCATAGTTTGAAATTATTATTTTTTCCACTAAGTTCTGTAATTAGTATAATATTTTCAAAATTGTTAGTGGACCCCATGGCATGTGTAATCTTGTAATATTGTCAAAGTGGGCGCGTCGAGAGAAAAGAAAAAAGAGTTTAACCCCTCCTCAGTGCTAGAACCAATGTCGCTGAAACAGTTATGTAGATTAATATAGGTCATTTTCAGTTTCATTTAATAAGGTTTTGTTACGTTTTTGTTTTGGTTGGGTTGTTTTTACAGCATTCAACCCTTTTTTGGGTCCATTTTTAATCCAAAACAATCATTTTGATAAAATCTTCTGTTTCAACGTTCTTATGTTTCAAATTGGCAACAATAATTTATCAATTAGACTTCATTTGGGTTTGATTTGCGTTTGTTTATATGCGTGTATTATTACATGCCAAAACTTTATGTGTGTATATTTGGTATTATCTCTTTAGGTTTCCTTGACAGAGGATTTGGTTAATTCCTATGTCAAACATATCCGACCATGTCACCCACTTCACCTTCAATTTTTCCTGAAAATTCTCTATCCAAGTTTTCGATATTGATAAAATGTTAGCCAATCCCTCCAAATTGATTTCCCACTTCC
Organism: Doryteuthis pealeii; assembly: GCA_023376005.1. Lineage (NCBI taxonomy): Eukaryota > Metazoa > Mollusca > Cephalopoda > Myopsida > Loliginidae > Doryteuthis > Doryteuthis pealeii. Next base: position 4,693 of record JALAJA010000569.1, on the reverse strand, counting down.
AAAAATTCGTTGGGAGTTATGTTGATTTTAAAATCACATAACTTCTGCCGAATTTGGGTGTTGGTGGTCGAAAAATGTTCGACTTTTTGCTAATCTTTTTTTTGTCTATAAAATGACGTCAAGCCTTTTCCTACTACGTAAAAATTGGCTTCCTATAGAAACGCCATTTTTGCCCAAGGAATCAAAAAAATGCTTCTATCCAACGTCTTTATAAGTTAATCTAATTAATTCCATTAATGATTTCTGATGGCAAAAGAACTACAAAACCTAGCTTAGTTAAAAGGGCTACGTCCGATCGGTAAGATCTCCTTGTTCTGTATGTTCATACCAACATAAGAGCAAACTCTGCAGTATTTTACCTAATATACTTATATTACTATATATAGTATTAATTATAATCATTATACTATACCAAATCTGAACCGAACCCAATGTTTGTCCCTAAAGCCCTTTTTTACTGTGTAGTTTATAATGACACAGACTGAAAGTATTATTAAAATCATATTCTCTTTAGGCGTTTTAGGGCATTGAGTTTATGTTGAAAAGAATATCCATTTAATTTATGTCATAATTTGGCATTATCGAATCGGTCAAAACATGACCTGTCTCTGTATTTTCACATTTTCTGCCTGTTCCCCCCTCTCTATGTATATCTAAAATATGTTAGTTGCAGTAGAATAGAGAGAAGAAAGAGAGAGATTGGAGTGTTTATAAAATTGTATTTGAATGTTAAATTTCATTAAGGCAGCCAGCTGGCCAACATTCTTGGCTCTTGATAAATTCAAATTAGGTCAAACGTTTCTCTTCTTTAGAAATCTACATAAATGATTTTAATGTTTTTGTTTTTTTAAAATTCCCCAGTTATTTATTATTCAAAAAGAAAAGTTAATTCGCTTGCAAAACTCACTTTTCCCTAATTCTTAATTATCACCCCTAGGCTTGATGGGGTACTAACAGGTTCACATTTTTGTTCTAGATAATATATATATACTTACTATGCAAATAAGGTCTGAGGAATAACATAATTTTTGTGTTTCCTGTTTTTTATCTGAAAAAAAAAAAACTTAAAAAAAAAAACAACTTTGCTTGAGGAAAGATCTACAAAGCTTACATCGTGTAAAATCTAAATCTATGAAAGTTAACACTCATAGCCGGAAAATATAAGAGAGGCTTCCTGCCTCACCATCAGATCCATTTTAGCGTCATAACTGAAGACAAGGTATAAATATTTTCCTTATTTAGCCCCTGTAATGTCTGACCTTTAACAAGCCATAACCTCTCTGCCGAAGTGTCATAACTATTTATATAATACAAATTTAAGTTATGTTCCTGGGTATGACAACGACTATGCTGTCATTGGGAAGTTCAGTTCTGGAGCTCTGTGGGAAAGTGGACAACCCTTCATTACCAATGCTTCCCCAGGACCACCCTTGATCCGAGTGGGTATTCAGTAACCTGTAGTGGTGCCCATGCTATGTGGTTAAATAAAATAAAAAAACAAGTTAAAAAAAAAACATTTGAGTATTTATCCATCAAGAAGAATGAATCAAAACAAACGGTGCCTTTCGGTATAAAAAAACCCAACAAGGCTGTTCCGACATGCCATAAAAGCAACCAACATAACTGCAACAAATTATCTCCCTTGTGAAAATTAAAATGATTGTGTGACACTATTATCACAGTTATTAGTTTGCAAGATTTATCAGAAATTGTTCTAATATCTCTAGCGGATTCTTTAGCACTTTTTCCGGATTAATATATTAGCAATTTAAGATCTCAAAAATATTGTTGCTGACATTTTTGTTGCCTTATGTGTTACGTAAAGAGTATCATCATAGAAACATACCTTGGTGAGTTTAGTTAGAATTCTGAAGCATATATCTGCATTTTTCAATTTTCGCTTAATGCCCTGGGAAAGACATTTAAATGCATCTTTTCTATATCAATTTAAACCAAACCAACTCCAAGTCCTCAGAGCAGCGATGTACACATAACGCCATATTTCTAAGTGGGGACCAATTCCAACACGTATGAATTCAGAGTTTTCTCCTCTTCTTAATCGGTCCGCCATACAAAGTTTAAACGAGCTTAGTCTTCCTGACCTACACTATTCTCCATATACTCTGCGCGATTTCCGTAAACTAATGACTCATACTTCTCAAGCGTCATTACTACTTAGTGCCTTTGTGAAATGCCCAATCAGTCTCATCCAGGAGTTTGAACTGCTCTGAGTTCATTTCGAATTGATAGCCATTGCATCTCAATGTGCCTCTCATATCAGTAAATAATGTGAATACAGAGACGGAGCACTCTCTAATCTTTGTTTATTGGCAAACTATTCGAGAAAAGGAATAACCTTAATTCAAATCTCTACCAGTCTGTCTGGTTAAAACCAGTGATGAATCTGATATAATGCAATTCAATAATTCTTGTTCAGCCGTCTCTAGGTAACCGCCCTCTACAGAAACACTTTAATGCAACGTTGGTATTAGCACCTCTTGCCCTTCCTTTTAATACAAATGCGCTTCTCAAATTCTTTGAATGTTGCGGACCACTGACATGTTGTAAGAATTGATGCACGCAGACTGAAGAAAATACAAGTTCCCTAATTACCTGTCGAACTGAGGTAGAGACATCGCAACAAACAGGATTGTAACTTCAAAATACAAACCTGAATGACATTGTTGCGAGGTCTAAAATACTTTTCCAGTTTGCTAGCTGATCAGTTTCGTCTTCCTCAGTTTCGAAAAGTTTTCGGTAATTGAACTTTAATTATTCTCAAGACTGATGTAGGAAAGTTGAAGGATTGTTAAACTTTGTATTAAAAAGTATTAGCAGGCCTGTTAAATTAACTTTATTTTAATACAGAAATCTACTCAATTAAACTTAATCCCCAATGTACAGCAATGAAAGTAGTTGAGACCGGCTTCTTGTTTGTCAAGTCTAGCTTGATAGAAAGAGTTTGCACAACACGAAGTTCTTCAAATTCAATTTGTTCTTTTGTAGATTAAGTTTTATTATAGTATTGTGGACCAAAATGAGGACAAGCATGAACTCCAAAATGGGGATAATGAACATAGTTTAATGCTTTCTAACAATCTAAATATTGGAAAAAAATTAATATCTGGATGGTTGTATTGATTTAAAAGATTTTTCAATAATTAAGAATATTTAGATCAGTAACATAAATGGACCGACTTTCTACTGTGTCCGATTGCAACAAATAACAAATAATTTATATAAAAAATCACCTTTAAAAGCCACCTTTTGTCAGGCTTTTAAGTTTTATATCAAGTCACATCTTATAGAATTTGTATGTAAGTAAGAAAGTACTCTGATTAGCATTTAATTAGTTATCTCCCTTGATAAGTTAATGACTCCAAGATAAGCACAAATCTGCACGCCTCCACACTATTATTCAGTAGTGTATGTAAACTGACCCTCCTTTTGTGTCTTGCTCCCCTCCTTTGCTATCCCCCCCCACCTTCATATCTGTTAGAATCAAATACAATATCACCTTTGTGGAGGGATTCATTACCGTTCAAATTAGGCCTAAACAAGGAGAACGAAAGCTCTCTAACTCTAATACAGCTCGCCTCGCATCATGGAACCATAATACAGAAATGATGAATATAATGATATAAAATATATCATGATAATCTGAAGTAGTTACTGAACCAAAGATCCAAATAATTCTGAACAGCGTGTTGCCATAAACGCGCATGGCTAGTCTGCCTTGCAATTAGATGAGTAAAAAAATACTGGCTCCATGGCGGTAGAAAGAAATCAAAACCAACAGACAACAATATAACACACATGTGTGATTTTTGACAGTTTTTTAAAATTCAGCAAGGTTCCTTATAACACATATGCGAATGACATGATAATGGGAACCAGTATTTTCAATGCGCCTGGATGACTCAAAATTCACAATAGTGCTTCATCTTTATCTGCAGGACTGTTTTTAATGCCTTGATTACTTTCCACTTTATCTTATTAATTAATTTAACTTAATTCATCGCAGTTAACCCTTGATGATCCTGCATGTTGGAGGAGTGTTGCAAACTCGAGAAGTATCTGACATACCATTTTACTAAATCTGCTCTTAAAAGTATGAGCACTTTTATATCTTTTATATATTCCTGATTACTTTACGTTTAATATTTTATCGAAGGTTGAAGTTGCGACTAACTCCTATTTTATGTTCTTCATTAAGCTCACACACGTTATAATAATCTATACATTTAATTGCTTATTCATTACACGGGGTTTCAAAGATATATGCCTATTAGAGCCGTTGGGCTAGAAACCACAAGCTTTCCTAGCAGTCAATACCCTGTCCTCGCAACTCAGGTTTCTTAATGCATTTCAGCAGCGGCGATCTAGTCGTCTAAATAAGACGCTACTTGCGGTAGGTCATGTGTGCGGCATCTACCTTCAGACGCAAAACTAATCTCTCCTTGCGTCTAGTAGCTACTTTGAAAAGGATAACTCCTCGGCTGACACGATCTTTTCAGGCGCCCCCCAATACTACATCCTGGATGAACTTTTACAATTATTCCGGATTCTGACTAAGACTAACTTCAGCTCAAAAAACACCTAAATACTAATCCCTCATATATATATATTATATATATATATATTATTATATATTATATATAATATATAATATTTATAAGGCCTGATGTTCAAT
>JALAJA010000568.1:0-15597 GCA_023376005.1 Doryteuthis pealeii | reverse complement strand
CGAATTCCAGGAAGCATCGCAGTTTGAAAGACAGTATTCCAGGTGCTCAGAACTACTGGAAGTGAAAAAATGTTTCGGAAAGTCATGTGAGCTATTTTATCAACATTGTTAACCATTAGAGGAAATATTGAACAAAAACAAAACAAAAAACATTAATGGCTATTTTTTTTTTTTTTTTTTTTTAGGAATACGTGAATCTATTGTTTAAAAAAATGTTTTTAAAAATACAACATTTAGACATTTTAAGGTAATCTGACAATGTTGTTTGGAATTGTTAATGTAATAACAATAAGTTCATTCAAATTATGCCAAGCACCAATTAAGACATTTGTATGACTATTTTCATTTTAAACATGCAGTTGTTATTTGATTCAAAACAAATTCGTATTTTTCAGTGTAATTACGGTGAATGAAAATAGCTGACCAAAAATAACGATTTCTAAAAGATTGAAACAAACAATGGGAGATTACTCTCATTATGTAGCAATGTTCAGATTACCAAAATCATTAAGTTTAGTTACGTTAAAAAAAAAAAATTTTGAGTAAAAGTAAATAAATAATTTGTACCCTAAATATCTAATACATAAGAAAGAATGGTTTCCTTAGGAAAGAAAAAATACTAAATTTTCAAAACCAAAACCAAACCATAACCAGGGTATAAGCAAAAAATAACCGAATTGATACTGAAACCAAAATTGTTAAACAACCCCCAACTCTACTAATTGACCCTTTTAGTGAAAAAGAGCAACTCAAATTGAATTATGGGTTAAGAATCAACTGATGAAAAAAATCAGTCGGTTTCGTTCCTGGCTAGAAGTATTGCAAGTCTAGCCACACTGAAAACACAGTGTTCTGTGGATTGACTATATATATATGTAAAAAGTAAGTCGTCGGGGTGGCCTAAAGTCGGTATCAGCCAGTCAGCGAGGGATCTATCCCCTTTCATAGCGCTGTAGACCAAGGAGATTTGGCATCTGAGAGAGCCACACCACCATCAGCCCTTACTTTACGCGACAAGAGTCCCGGCACTCATACGCTGAGTTTGGCGACCGGTACGAACTAGTGTGGCCTAGCCGAACGCTCTACCGACTGAGCTAATCCAGCCCATATTATATATATATTATATTATATATACTATATATATATATATATTCAAACTTCCGCATGAGCAGGATGCGACACAAGGGCCAATTTCTTAAGCAGGTTAGAATTCAGAGTTTTTCTTCTCCTAGACGGTTACCTAGTCATGGTTAAAGAGCCCAGTCTGCCTTTACTATTACCCATAGCTGGAGGGAGAATTGGATTCATACCTACCAAGGGTATTAGCGCCATCTGAAATGCAAACAGCTATCTAGAATTGAACCCGGGTCGACAATTCCATTTCCTTAGACCATGTGCCTCCCTGAAGAGCAAATAATTTTTTTATAGTCTCAATATCCCAAATAATAACTACAGAATTATCGGTAGCAGAAGCAAGTCTTTAGTTGTCCATTTGAGAGATTATATAAATATATATATATATATATATATATATATATACATACATACATACACACATACTACTTGCTGTCCATTCGATCCGATGATGACACCACGCGAATCATTTCCTCCAATATAATGGGTCTCCGCTTGCGTCTTGCCAACTGCCTATCAGGATGTTCAAGTCTTTCAGGTTTCTTTTGATGTTGTCTTTGTACCTGAGCTTTGGTCTACCGATTCTATGTGATCCCTCTCTCATGAGAGTACAGAATCTACTTTGGCAGTCTGTCATCCCCAAGTCTGTTAAGTAACCAGTCCATCTCAGGTTGCATTGGACAGTATATCATGCATGCCAGGGAGTCCAGTTCTCTCAGGATGGCCTGTTTGAAAACATGATGCCACCACCTGGACATTTAAGATACTGTGCAAGTGATGCATGTAGTAGACATGTAGTCATGGGCATCTGCTTTGATACCGCCCAAGCTTCCGCACCGTACAGGAGGTTAAGAGAACTATGGCACGGTATACTGTATTCAGTTTTCATGGGGATATCTCTGTTGAACCAGAGTTGCTTTCTTCAGCCGACCAAATACTTTGGAAGCATTTGAAAATCGGAGATCAAGCTCTGCATTGAGTCTACTGTGGAATATATATATGCAATATATTTTATATATATGATGTTCATCACAGTTATAAGGTTATCCCTATAAAAAGTTGGTGAAAATTATTTTGTAATTTTTTTTTTTTTTTGGTAAATTTAACTAAATCTAAAAAAAATAAAAAAGATAATAAAAATAATAAAAAGATAATAAAAAAGATAATAATAATAATATAAACTTTTTCTTTGTAAAATCCAATAAACTGTTGCAACCAACCTGATTTAAAATGTTTGGTTAAGTTGGAAAAACATTCTTTATATTTTTGAAGTCTGACAAACTGACTGATTTGAGGACAATAAGAATTGTAGCAGTTATTTTGCTACCATTTTTCAATTGACACCATCTTGAAATAGAATAAAAAAACAAAACAATTGAGTATATTTAAAATCTTTTAAAAAAAAGAATTGGACCAAGTTACCTTTAAGCACCCCAAGGGCCACCTGGATTCAGAAGGACATGTTTCCGCTTTGCAACGTCAACATCCGGTATTTGTTAGGATTATGAGTTACAGTTGGATAAGGTTAGCAGTTAGTTTATAATTTTAAAAAAAATGCGTCTAAAAATTGTCTGGTAACAAACAACCGGATATTGATGGTGCAAAACAAAACATGTCCCTTTGAATCCAGGTCGCCTCTGGGGTGCTTAAAGGTAACTTGGTCCATAGAATTTATAAACAGTGCAAACAAACATATAATGGAAATCCCAGAGAAATTGTTGTATACCCATACATCTGGATATAGCCATCTTAATATATCGGCCTAAATTAAACTGACTAAAACTAAGTCCTTCTCATGGTTATTACCTGTCAGTCAAATCTACCATTGTTCCAACAGCCAGGCTCAAATTCAAACAATATTTCCCTGATTTGAATTTAAATCTACCTTCTACACTAACCATCCAAAACTGACGGTACACCCATTAATATGTAATAAAATGTCACAATGTCCAAATAGATAGATACCCATATATACATAACAAAACAGGCAGATAGATATGGAAAAGATAAGAACAAATAGATATTATTATAGATAGATAGGTTGGCTGGTTGGTTGGTTTTATGGCAAGTCAACCCTTGTTGGATTATTTTATGCCAAAGACATTTTTTTATTATCCTTGATGGGTAAAGAATTTTTTTTAAAATTCAATTTTTAAAAAAACATTCTTTTAAACTCATTTCTTCTATTTAAACCATAGATGGTACCCTAACAGGTACTACCACTCCAGGTCAGAGTAAAAACTGGGAGTAATGACGATGAAGGGTACTCCACACTCCCAGAGCTCCAAATTGGAACTTCACCATTAGATACAGTTTAACCTCATACCCGGGACACTAAGACCCTCAGCCACCACCTACTACCATATATATGAAAAAGGGATTAGGGGTCTGCCATAAGGGCAATAGGGTTGGGATACTCATATAGGTGCCAAAGCTAAGGACTCAGGTTCCTTATAGTGTCTTCTGTTACTTATGTGGTCAACAAATTAAGTATTGATCAGGTTCATTGCTGCTTAATTTCAATGATCTAGAGCTGTGGTTCCCAAACTTTTTTATGACGACACACCAATGAGCTGTTGAAAATGTTTTGCGGCACACCCATAAAAGGAATACATTCTACAGATCCAAGAATGAAAGAATACAAAAGTATTTATTATTCATTGTTATTTATTTGTATTACATTGGCAAGATCGGTATTTTCAATGCAACCGCATGTTTTAACTCGAATATAACATAAAAACTGTTTTAGTAACAGCTAACTTCATTTTCAAATAATGCGCAAGTACAATTCATCACTGGAATTTTTGTGGTTAAATAGGATTTTACCAAGTTTAGCTAGTTTAATAAAAGTGAATATAGTGTTACAAACACTAGACACTAATGTGTTGGTGTGGATTCAACCTATAGACCTATTTCATGCACTAAGATAGGGCTCTACTGGACAGTGAGCAACGTCTTGCATTGAAATTCTGCGTACAGATATGGTCTTCGGTTCTAATCCTCACCGAGGTGTTTTTCATATCGCCCTACATCGTTACAGTGAAGTTTTTTTCCTATCATATTGCAGTTTGTTTCTACATCAATATATATAATATGTAGGCCAGACTTTGTTGAATAATATTTTCGTTCCTACCTTAAATATTGAATACTTTTCCTGCGACACGCCTAATGACATCTCGCGACACACCAGTGTGCCGTGACACATAGATTGGGAACACTGACCTAGAGAGAATCAGTGCTTTTCAGTGTACATGATAGATATATAGGTAGATATGTTGGTTGGTTGTTTTACAAAATCAACCAACTTTTGAGTCATTAATGCCAAATCAAGTAATTTTGGATAAACAAAGGACTCAGGTTGTTTACAGTACCTTCTCTTGCTTAAGTGGTCATCCAATTAAGTATTGAACAGCTCATTGTTGCTTAACACTGTGTTACAATTTATAGTGTCATAAATTGTTGACAGACCCTGTAGCTAAATATGGGGGCCCGTTGGCTTGGAGATCAGAGAGGGGAAATTTACCAGTAACAGTTATAGTCCTCTGACCCCTAGAGGCGCGAAACACATGACTAGTTAGTTTAGAGAATTAGATGCAACCGGACATTGAAGCAGAGCAGACATGCTGCTGCAAGGATGATCTCTCATCCGCACGGAAAAACATGGGCTAGATAAAAAGCTTGATCAAGAAATTAAAAGTCTTGTTGGTTATATTAATTGCAAGGACTAAAGTTAGCCCAAAAGAAGCCCTTAGTTAAGAAAAAGAAGAAGCATGGGTATACAGCTATAGTATACAAAAAATACGTCCTATATAATTGCTATGCAACAAAATGAATAACAGGCTTTACTTTCAGAGAGTACTTCATAATAGTGTAACACAATAGAAAGAGAGAGAGTATAAAACTATAATAATGTTATAAAGTTGACTGGCAATATTAAATTGAATACTTAAGAATAATTAGGATGATTTATTAAAAGTTAAGTTATAATCCTTTGTAAGGAAGTGTAAAACAAGAAAAACCCAAATAATAATAATAATATTAAAAATCACACCTGATGACCCACAATCCCTATACTGGGTTCCTTCAAAGGTCAAATCAAAAGTTAGCGTCAACGTAGAACATAATTACTAAACAACAAATTTAAAAAGGTCAATTTTTAAATTTTGATTAGATATATAAAACAATTTTGGTTTGTCAGGTTAAGTCAGTGCTTAACTTTCATGGAAGAATACTAAAAGAAAATTCCAACTAAGTCGGCACAAGGCCATTTACACAATAATAAAATATTATTGAGTGGCTAACCAATCAAAGAAAGTGGGGTGGAGTTTTTTTTACCCTCCCCAAGATGTACAACCCAGGGCCATGAATTTGATTGGCCGTCCAATCAAACACGACCGAGAGGTGGGGGGGCTTTTTCTACTCCTCCCCATGTTTACACTGTAAGGCCATTGGTCTAGCGTTTCTATTGGCTGGCCAATCAGAGCTGTATGTTCAGGGTCTGGAACCCATAAAAGAAGACCCTGAGGAGGAAACAGATCAGATCAAAAGCTGGTTCCATAGCTACGAGACTCAGAGCCCTTGTTGCCACTTCCCTCTACCTTGCTACTCAAAGTCCTGAACTTGACCATTTCAGCCAGAAGTAATTAGCTGTATATCGCCAGTCAACTCACAAACTCCGACTTTGACATCGAAAACCTTTGTTGTTGTACATGATCTTGGTCACTGTATGATTAATAAAGGTACTTTTGTATACAATTGTAATAAGCGTTTCGTAGCTATTGCGATTGTTGACCCGTTGACAAAATTGGTAAATTTTATCATCTTCAGACCAAGCCTGAACCGAGAAAGTCCAAACCAGCTCTTCTTCAACTTTCCTGTGGGTCAAACAAAAACAACGGGGACACAGGAAGTCCAAAAGAGCAGATTCATCAACTATAAGTGTCCCGCAGCACAACACGCACTTATAGGACCACACAATAAACAAACATTTCTGTGATTTCTAAATATTGGTGATCCTACATTGGGATTACCCTTGTAATTGCAACTAATTTTTATTTTTTTAAATAGATAGAGTTTATTAAGTAAACGGACTGTACATCTCCAAATTTCATACCTGTAAAAAAATACTGAAGTGTTACCCCTTAATAAGCCCCTTTTGACTCCTCCACTCCTTTTTTCTTTTGTCTGTGGTAACCAGTGTCAAAAGAATCGAACACCAACTGTTTACATTTGTTGGTATAAAATTTATTCTCACTGTAGATCGTTCTAAACAGTCAGCCAAGCAGAAGGAGACAGAATAATAGATCACAACACAATGCTCAGTCAGAAACACTGTCTATACCAAAAAGGAGAAAGAAAGAAGCCTGATTGGCTAACCTTTGCCGGTTGTGTGTATGTCAATTCTTGGGCGGTCTTTCTTTCTTCTTTTTCTTTCAGAACTTGACTTATAATATACCTAAAGATTTTTAATCAACTAATTATCATCATCATCATCATCATCATGTAGCACGGATATCCATGACAATCTCTCGCCAACACTCCCTATCACTCATTGCCACCTAGGTATGTGAATTGTTCTACTGGCTTAAGAGGCTTACCGTCTAGTGTGGAGATATCTCCTTTCTTTTGAAATTCATGAACTCAGTTTTTATCAGAGTTCACATAGAGGCTCTTTGCTATGTAGTAGTGACTCAGTCTGCAAGAAGTGCGAGGTCATCAGTATAGTCTGCATCTATGACTGTTTGTGCGGGATATCACCTGCTTCTTGCCTTTCTTAATGTGAAACCTTTTTCTTTATAGTATCTAATGATGTTCAGAGTACATAGTCTAGGTATATTATAAACATATATGGTGCTAATGTATCTCTTTGTAGAACTCCAGCGGCGATGTCAAAGAAATCTGTGTTGCCATCAGGTGAGCGTACCATTGCTTTAGTGTCTTTGTAGAGCATCATTATAGCGGCAACCGTTTCTTTGGAGAGACCGTATGCTAGTAGTATTTGTTCTATTTTTCAAAATATGTATAGAATCAAATGCCTTGGAGAAGTCTACGAATAGCAGCGTTGCCTCTAGATTCTTTGCCCGAACCCCTTCTATGATCCGTCGGATAGTCAGGATCTGAGAGGTTGTGGATCGATTTCTGTGGAATCCGTTTGTTTTTTTCCTAAGAATTTTCTCTATTTCAGGTCGGATGCGATTAAGAAGGGCATTATATATCTTGGCTGCAATAGCAGTAAGAGTTATGCCCTGTAGACAACTAGACATCAAACTGGTGGATTTCACAACAGAAGTCTTAAAGAAGCTAAAAAGGTAGAAAAGCTGCAGGACTTGACGAAATACCCTTTGAGGTATGGAAGATGGGAAAGTTCAATGACATACTGCTTAGGCTATGCAATGCAGTATATAGAAAAAATAGAATAGATAAATGGACGAAAGGCTGCATCCTCCCATTCCCCAAAAAGGGAGATCTCGGAATTGCTAAAATCAACTAATAATTTTCCCTAATCGGGTCGACCCACAAATATCAGCGGATTCTTTACTGACATTTGTAATGACCAAACAAGCGTTTATTCTCGGATGTTTGATTCCAAATATTTCTTTAACATTTTTAATTTGTAAAACAAAATGCTTATACTTGGATCATTCTCATTCAAAATAATTTTTAACGAAGGGAGGGGGGTGTAAAATATCTAAATTGATTTGGTGATGAAAAGCAGGGGTGGGGTGGGAGCATTGTAAAATATCTACATTAATTTGCCAATAAAATGCAAAATACACGACCCTGAAAATATCTATGTTTGGCAGAATTATATCCGATGCCGGCAAGTAAAAACATGGGCAAGAGTAAATGACCAATATTTCCAGAAGGGATGGGGCGTTTACTACTTACATTGTAAAAAGAACACTTACTTTAACTGAAATGAAAGTGACATTTGATGAAAAACCCTGCAAATTTTGTTCAAGCACCGATGCTTGATACCTTACTAGGAAGGGCCAGGGGTATGTCACGCCCCCACACTGGAAAATTTGCACAAAATAGAAGTCTGCGGCTGGTGGATTTACATAAATTTTAATTGTTAAAACAAATTAATTTGTTCTTCCACTCCATCCCGGGAACATAACTAAAAAAAAGTAACACTCCCAATCCCTACATTGTTGACATAGTTACTTGATCCCCACCCCTACATTCGACCAACCACTGAGACTAAAATGGACCTAACATTTGTTTTAGGAAAATTTCACTTTTCAGTGCTTCCAGAATGTTTAATAAACTTTTTGAATGAACATTAATTTTATGTAATTCTTAAATGTGATTTCTTTTTAAAAAAATGTTCATTTTCAGTTAAAATTTTGTGTGTATGCTATTCTATACAAGTATTGAACATTTTTTGATTTTCAGTCACAATTTTTACACGAGTAATAACTCTAGAAAAAAAAAAAAAAAATTGATTTTAGCTCATTTTTTTCAAACAACTTTATCTGAGTATTTTACTCTAACCTTCTATCATACAATTAAGGAACAATGAGTTTAATATATAAATTTGTATTTCACCTTGGATGGTCTCATTTTTAACCAGAGGGTGTTGCAAGATGACAACCATCGTACAATTAAGGAACAAGAGAGTTTAATATATAGATACTTAATTATTTTCTAATACAGGTAAGCAATTATAATAATTGTTATTTGATCTTACCTGGGCTTGAAGCTTGCAGCTGGTCCAATTGCTGCATAAAGTAAAAGTTGTTGAAGATCTGTTGTAAACAATGGTGGGGAATGTCACTTTTTGAATCAAGTTCTGTGATGGTTCATTAATATCCAAGCAGGGAATTTTAGCAAAAGCTCTGGAGTTCCCTAAAAAGACAAAAAACAATTTAAACAAATCTCTCAAACAATTCTCTGAATTGGACACATAGCCTAGTGTTACATATTAACTGGATCCCTAAATACATTTTTAAGGTAGTATAGAAATCCTTATGGCGATCAGTACAGCTGATGGCCTTGAGAGTGAGTGACAATGCTTGACCTCACTCTGACCTTGCCTTGCGGATAGACCGTGAGAACCGGGAACCCCGATAGAAGCCCCCTTCCAGTTTAAGAGGTAAGCAACTCAGTTAGTTAGAGTTAGAAGCCAAGCTAGCAAGCCGTAGGGATCTGCGCGCATTGTCTGGTCTGGGGATCTACGAATAAAGTAACATCATCGTAAATCGAAGTCTTGTGTTTATTACTAAAAGCTAACAATGACACAGGGCTTCTGATAACAAGAAATCCCTAGCAACAGAAACCAGACCCAGAATCCTCAATAGAAGACCAGACAAGACCTTAGAAGATATACCAGACCAAGATAGATGATAGACAATCAGAACCAAGCCGGCCAGAAGATACGACCAGAGTAAAAAGTAAGAGAAGTATATAACATATACCTATTTAGTGCTGGTAAGAAGGGTATACAACACTAGTGGATAAAGGAGTTAGGTTAAGACAGATAAGGACTATAATCTGAAAATCCAGAGTCAAAAAATACTTCAATTCCATCTTGAGAGAACATTTCTAAACAGGAAATATTTGACAGCCTAAGTGTAAATGTAATGATGGTAGGAGAGTAAATTTAATTTTGAAAAAAAACAAAAAAAACAAACAAACAAAAAAAAACTTAATTTCTGGGAAAGAGAAAGAGAGAAAAAATAAGTCACAGTAAATAAAATCATACATAAGTGAATAGGTAGATATTCTAGACAAAACAAGACATTAGGTTTATAAGTTCCCAAAATTCAAATTGAATTCTCCAATTGGACACACGGCCTAGTGGATAAAGGAATTAGGTTAAGACAGTTTTAAGTGACAATTATCTCTAGATTGCAGGTTCAATCCTGGTCAGGGGCAACAGGTAACATAGAATAATAATTATCACAGTTTAACACCTGTACCCCAGCTATGGTTAGCGGTATGAGAACAAGATACCCCCGTAGACTGAATAAAGGGTTAGGTTCAAAGTTCCGTAATGGCTCCTGATTATGACAAGAAGGTTCCTGAGTCCGACAAGAAGAAAGCCGGAGGGCACATCGGCCAAAACATTGTACAGATAACAATGGAGAACAATAATACAAATAATACAAATGATACTAATATACAGTTATTGTTTTAAAAGCAATAGTCTCACATGAAACTGTTCACTAACAATTTCCCAATTCCATTTTGACAATACTACTAAAGATTACATGAAGTCACCTGCTGTGTTTGGGTATTATCGTGGTAGTTGGTACTGTCAAAATTCTTGTTGCAATTGTAAAGGTTCAGTTGTTCTATTATTCACAGAATCCAGTTGGTTAATCAAGTCTGTAGGTTTCCCTCTGTGATATGTATAAGTCCAAGTCTGTAGTGTTCCTTGTAATCCAAAAGATAGGTCTTTATACCACAGATAGTCCAACAAGTGTTTTGAGTTTGTGGCGGAAGACTATTGAAGGACAAGAGGATAATGTTTTGAGTGGTGGTGGATGACTATTGAAGGACAAGAGGATAATGTTTTGAGTGGTGGTGGAAGACTATTGAAAGACAAGAGGATAATGTTTTGAGTGGTGGTGGAAGATATTGAAAGCAAGGATAATGTTTTGAGTGGTGGTGGATGCTATTGAAAGACAAGAGGAGTAAGCTATTGTTGTTTTTGAGTGGTGTGGAAGACTATTGAAGACAAGAGGATAATGTTTTGAGTGGTGGTGACTATTGAAGACAAGAGGATTGTTTTGAGTGGTGGTGGAAGACTATTGAGACAAAGAGGATAAGTTTTGAGTGGTGGTGGAAGACTATTGAAAGACAAGAGGATAATGTTTTGAGTGGTGGTGGAAGACTATTGAAAGACAAGAGGATAATGTTTTGAGTGGTGGTGGAAGACTATTGAAAGACAAGAGGATAATGTTTTTGAGTGGTGTGGAAGACTATTGAAAGACAGAGGATAATGTTTTGAGTGGTGGTGGAAGACTATTGAAAGACAAGAGGATAATGTTTTGAGTGGTGGTGGAAGACTATTGAAGAGACAAGAGGATAATGTTTTGAGTGGTGGTGGAAGACTATTGAAAGACAAGAGGATAATGTTTTTGAGTGTGGTGGAAGACTATTGAAAGACAAGAGGATAATGTTTTGAGTGGTGGTGGAAGACTATTGAAAGACAAGAGGATAATGTTTTTGAGTGGTGGTGGAAGACTATTGAAAGACAAGAGGATAATGTTTTTGAGTGGTGGTTGGAAGACTATTGAAGTACAGAGGATAATGTTTGAGTGGTGGCGGATGACTATTGAAAGACAGGATAATGTTTGAGTGGTGGCGGAACTATTGAAGGACAAGAGGATTAATGTTTTGAGTGGTGGTGGATGACTATTGAAGGACAAGAGGATAATGTTTTGATGGGTGGCGGAAGACTATTGAAAGACAAGAGGATAATGTTTTGAGTGGTGGTGGAAGACTATTGAAGGACAGAGATAATGTTTGAGTGTGGTGGATATTGAAGACAGAGGATAATGTTTTGAGTGGTGTGGAAGACTATGAGAGGATAATGTTTTGGAAGTGGAAGACTATTGAAGACAAGAGGATAATGTTTTGAGTGGTGTGGATGACTATTGAAGGACAAGAGGATAATGTTTTGAGTGGTGGTGGAAGACTATTGAAGGACAGAGGATAATGTTTGAGTGGTGGCGGAAGACTATTGAAGGACAAGAGGATAATGTTTTGAGTGGTGGTGGAAGACTATTGAAGGACAAGAGGATAATGTTTTGAGTGTGGTTGAGAACTATTGAAGGACAAGAGGATAATGTTTTGAGTGGTGGTGAAGACTATTGAAGGACAAGAAGGATAATGTTTTGAGTGGTGGCGAAGGACTATTGAAGGACAAGAGGATAATGTTTTCAGTGGTGGCAGGATGATTATTGAAGGACAAGAGGATAATGTTTTGAGTGGTGGCGGAAGACTATTGAAGGACAAGAGGATAATGTTTTGAGTGGTGGTGGAAAGACTATTGAAGGACAAGAGGATAATGTTTTGATTGGTGGCGGAAGACTATTGAAACGGAAGGAAGGACAAGAGGATAATGTTTTGAGTGGTGGCGGAAGACTATTGAAGGACAAGAGGATAATGTTTTGAGTGTGGTGGAAGACTATTGAAGGACAAGAGGATAATGTTTTGAGTGGTGGCGGATGACTATTGAAGGACAAGAGATAATGTTTTGAGTGGTGGTGGAAGACTATTGAAGGACAAGAGGATAATGTTTTGAGTGGTGGCGGAAGACTATTGAAGGACAAGAGGATAATGTTTGAGTGGTGGTGGAAGACTATTGAAGGACAAGAGGATAATGTTTTGAGTGGTGGCGGAAGACTTTGAAGGACAAGAAGGATAATTTTTTGAGTGGTGGCAGATGATTATTGAACGACAAGAGGATAATGTTTTGAGTGGTGGTGGAAGACTATTGAAGACAAGAGGATAATGTTTGAGTGGTGGCGGATGACTATTGAAGGACGAGAGGATAATGTTGGTGGTGGTGGAAGACTTTGAAGGACAAGAGGATAATGTTTTGAGTGGTGGCGGAAGACTATGAAGGACAAGAGGATAATGTTTTGAGTGGTGGCGGAAGACTATTGAAGGACAAGAGGATAATGTTTTGAGTGGGTGGATATGAACTATTGAACGACGAGGATAATGTTTTGAGTGGTGGTGGAAGACTATTGAAGGACAAGAGGATAATGTTTGAATTCTCTGACCAGACTCACTGAGGGATCAATTTTCAAATGAACGCTCACGACTCTCAGTCTCCTAAAAACATTTTTTCTCTCTCTTCCTCTTTCCCCAGAAATTAGGGTTTTTTTTTACAATTTAAATTTACTTTCCTACCATCATTACATTACACTAAGGCTGTCAAATATTCCTATTTAGAAATGTTCTCTCAAGATGCAATTGAAGTATTATTTGACTTTGGATTATTTGGATTATTGTCCTCATCTTTATTGTTATCTGTGCAACATTTTGGATGATATGCCCTCCGGCTTTCTTCAGGTATTTCTTCTCTTCTTCGGAACCTTTTTGTCATAATCGGGAGCCTTCACAGAACTCTGAATCCAATCCTTTATTCAATCCATGGGGGTATTACTGTTCTCATTCCGCTAACCATGACTAGGTACAAGTTAAGCTGTGTTAATTATTATTCCACATTACTGTTGCTCTTGACCAGGATTGAACTTGCAGCCTAGAGATAACTGTCACTTAGAACTGTATTAACTCAACGCCTATTTACTATGCCATGTATCCAATTAATACAAATAATCAAACCTCATCTCAGAAAATAGTTTGGTTTGTTTGTTTTACGGCATATCAACCTCAGTGGGTCATTTAATGCCGACAAAGTTTTGAAATAAATTCATTCTTAATAGATAATCAAATTTTGTTTATAAACTCATTTTTTTTCTATTTAACCCATAGATGGGACCCTAACAGGTAATACCACTCCAGGTCAGAGTGGACAAAGAGTAATGGTGATAAGGGGTGCTCCACATTCTCCAAAACTGGAACCTCACCATCAGATAGATTTAACATCATTCCAGGACATGTAGACCCACCACCACCACCTTCTAGCACCCATATGATAAAAAGGGTTGGGCTTGCCATAAGGGCAATAGGGTTGGGAAAAATCATATAGGTGCTAGGGCTTGACATGACCAGCTGATTGATCGGAGGGGGCCTCTCCGACCGCCCGTCTAGCCTAAGTAAGGACCAAAGTGGAGTATTGCATGTCATGCACTGCTCATCCACCTGGATTCTATCCTTAAGCATCACGGGTCGCCACATACGGCCAACAGGTGGCCCCATTGGGAGTCTTACCCCTCTGCAGCCGGTGCATTCTAACACCCCAGCCAACAGAGAAATAGTATTTTTGACTGATCTCATATTCAGATTAACATTACTTACCTGTCTTTTTTTCATGTGGGCCCAAGCTTCCTGCTGCATTTTTGCAAGAGCTTTAATGTGGATTCAACTGAATCTTTATTTTCACCAGATGTAAATTCTGGTAAACAATTGACTAAAACATTGTTCTTGCCTCTCTTGCAAGAGAGGCAAAGACAATTATTTTGTCTTTTGGTACAATCATCCTCATTTGTTTCTTTCTGAAAAAAGAAAAGAAAAGAGAAAATACAATCTCACATCCACCAGTTCAATGCTCTATCTAGAAATATAATTGTTTCATTAATGATCAACATCCAATAGAATTAAGATGAATATTTTTTTTTAGAATAAGAAGACAATGGGGTTATTTCCTATAAGTCTAACATAAACAAAAGGGAACCACTCTTGACTGATAAATTATTTATTTTCCCATTAAACTAACCCTAAACCCGTCTTCTTTTTTCCTAGTAGATCAATCAATAATTTATCAGTCAAGAGTGGTTCCCCTTTGTTTATGTTAGACTTGTAGGAAATAACCGACAATGGTTTATTTTCGCACATTACCAGAGATGCTGGTAGGTACGCATCCTGATGCACAAAATCTAAAAGGACGCAGTAAATTCATATCCATGCGTCCCACGTGTTTTTACAAAACAAATCCCCCCCCCCTTCCCCGGTTTGAAAAAAATTACCAAAAATCAGGGAATTATCCAATTTTAATGGAAATTTTCAGTGTTGATTTAGCAATGAATGAATTTTATAATGCATCAGTTATTTTAATTCAAACGTTCTGATAACCCCCCTTATTTTTGGGGCGCAAAATATCGGTGGGGTTATGTGATTGATACTTTTTTCTGCATAAATAAAGACAAAAGATCGAAAGTGTGAATAGAAGAATTTTTTTTTTTTATGAATCTGCTCTGGTAGTAAATAAGTACCGAAAATCGAAATAAAATGAAAATAAAACTAAAAAAATTGATTTTGGAGATTTAAAAATTTTTTTTTTACTCATTTCGATAATTATTTAATTGCTATTATCTTATAAAAGAAAAAATATACATCGATATTTGTTCCGTTTAATAATAAAAAAACAACTAAATTTCCAATACAGTTTTCAACCAAAAAAATATGGGTGATTGATATTAAAGTAAAGTTATTAAAAAAATGTTTTAAGAATCTAATATGACATTTTAAATTTGATATCATGCTGCTCATATTTTAAATGAATTTTATGTATTAATTTATCATAGCAGAAATACCTAATTAAAGTTTTTAAATAAATAACATGCATTATAAAATTCATTCATTGATAAATCAATACTGAAAATTTCATTAAAAATCAAAATAATTCCCTGATTTTTTTGTAAATTTTTTTTTTCAGTTGAGAATGTTAAATTTATTTTGTAAACACGAATTTTACGCCATCTTTAAACAGCGGTTACAGCTATATTCGATCAAAATGAACTGAAAAATTGTTTCAAGTGTATTAAAAATATATTATGTGTAATATTATTTTGCTTTTTTTTTTTTACTGATGTTACTACT